>PVLC010039278.1:0-14328 GCA_004027655.1 Graphiurus murinus
AAAAAAACACGAACAACAATAAATGCTGGCAAGAGTGTGGAGAAGTGGGAACCCTAATACATTGTTGGTGGGATTGCAAATTAGTGCAACCACTTTGGAAAACAGTATGGAGGATCCTCAGACGAATGGGAATGAACCTACCATATGATCCAGCAATACCACTTCTGGGTATCTACCCAAAAGGATGGAAACCAAATTATCAGACTGACCCATGTGTATCTATGTTTATAGCTGCACAATTCACAATTCCCAAACTATGGAAACAGCCAAGATGTTCATCGACAGATGAATGGATTACAAAACTATGGGATATGTACACAATGGAATTTTACTCAGCCATAAAGAAGAACAAAATCATGTTATTTGCAGGGAAATGGATGCAACTGGAAAACATTATGTTAAGTGAGATTAGTCAGTCACAAAGAGTAAAGAAACATATGTTTTCCCTAATATTCGGATGCTAGGGAGAAGATGGGGCATAAGAGGGACTCCAGATGAAAAAAGGGAAACCCTAGATAAAGAAGTTGACTTAACTGAAGGTGATGGATGGGGTTGGGGGGGGTGGAAGGAGCACCCTAATGCACATGATGTACTTTCACAAACATATCAAAGTCAATCACTAAACTGAACTTGAGAAAGAGGGAGGGTGAGGGAGTGGGGTGGGAATTGGGGAAGGGGTTAAATGAGAAATGTGTGCATATATGCCTTTATTAGCTTGTACCTAACAAAGATGTATGACTACAATGCACCAATTAATTAAAAAAAAAACTTTGAAGAATGAGGAAAACTGAAAGTACTAAATGATTCTAATTATATAGCTTATAAGATTTATGAAAAAACATACCTGCTTCATTTTAAAATTGATTTGTATTTTTTAAATCTCAAGAACATTTGTATTCAAATTTTCATTTGTAGATCAGGTTCAGTACATGTTGGGATTTATAGTTTTCTTATAATTGATTCTTGGCTACCTCTAAGGCCAGGACCCACAAACTGGGAACCATTCTATATCAATGATTCAACATAATTCAGTTCAAGAAATATTTACTCCTAAACCCCCATAAATATTTCAACTCTTTCTTATTTAATTTTGCAGTACTTTGGTGTGTGTGTGTGTGTGTGTGTGTGTGTGTGTGTGTGTGTGTGTATGCATATATCAGTAATATGTACTTATTGTAGGAAAATTAGAAAACAAAGATAAGGAAAAATAATGAAACAAATTTCTCTTAATCCCATATGACATGTGTGCATGTTTTTATTTAATTTTATTTATCTATATATCTATTTATTTTATTTGGTGGTACTAGGGATTGAATCAGGAGCCTTCTACCTCGAAGTTACACCCCACCCTTATCCTCTTTTATTCTTTGTTTTGAAAGAAGTTCTTGCTAGTTTGCTGAGAATCTTGCTCAGTTGCTGAGGTTGGCCTCAAACCTGTGATCTTCCTGTCTCAGCCTCCCAAGTACTAGGATTACAGGTGTGTTCCATCACATCCAGCTATATTTTTTCTTAATAAAATAAGAACACTCCACAATCTTGCTATAAAGCTGTCCCTTGTTTAGCTATCGTACATCTTGAATATTCTTTTACATTTTAAAGAGATTACTACTTTATTGTTTTTAATGTTACTTTATAGTATAGTTATGCTGCAATATCTAATTTCTGGACATTTAAATTGCTTCCAGGTTTTCAGTGTTACAAGCAGTGTGGTAATGAACATTGTTATAGCTGAATGTTTACACATACTATATTATTTCACTGGGAGAGAGAATTGTTGCATCACAGGATACTCACACTTTTAAGGTTACCAAAATATGTTGCCAAACTGCCTTTTAGAAATTCTGTACAACATGTATTTCAACAGCAGAATGTGAAGGTGGTGGTTCTGCATCCTCACGAACCCTGAGTGTTGCATTATTTTTCTATCCTTGATCAGTTCATTGCAGAAAAATCACATCTTGCTTAATAATGATTAAAACTATAAAAGTTAAGTCTTTTATATTATGAATTACCATTTGTTTTTGTGGTCTTTTGAAGTGCCGGGGATTGAACAAGAGCTTTATCTTCTGTGCTTGGCAAGTGCCATGCCACTGGGCCACACCCTAACCTTTTTTTTTTTTTTTTTTTTAAATCTTGAAACAGGGCCTTTCTAAGTTGTGTTGGCCTTGAATTTGTGATCCTCCTGCCTCAGCCTCCCTAGGAGCTGGGATTACAGACGTGTCACCTGGTGCCCTTTGTATGTTTTATCTAACTTGAATCATCATTCCCTTTGCTCCTTTTTCTGAGTGCAACTTTAAAAATTTTAAGACCCTCTTTATTTGTTACATTTTTTCTAGTTATTTCCTTTTTTTTTTTTTTTTTTGTACTGGGGGTTGAACTCAGGGCACTGTACCTCTGAGCTATACTACTGCTCCATTTTATTTTATTTTGTTTTTGAAACAGGATCTCACTAGGTTGCTGAGAGTCTCACTTTATTGATGAGGCTGTCCTTGAACCAATGATCTTCCTGTCTCAGCCTCCCAAGTACTGGGATGACAGGAGTACACCACCACGCCTGGCTCCCTTTCATCTCTTAAAATATAGTCCTGGGCTGGGTGCATGGCACATGCCTTTAGTTCCTGCTACTCAAGAGTCTGATGCTAGAGGATCATTTGAGCCACCAGTCTAGGCCAGGTTGGGCAACATAGTGATACCTTATCTCAAAAAAAAATTTTAAATATATATATGTATTAAATTATATATACATATACCTGCATATATAATTCTGTTTGTAAAAGATCCATTATCTTTTTTTTAATTATAAGGTTTACATTTGTTAAATATTATCTCTCACTTTTTAAAGGTATGAGAACTTTCAAAATCCAAAGAAGAGGAAAAGTCAAAGTGGAACAATGTTTCGACCTGGACAGAAAGTAACTTTGGCATAAAATGTAGTTCCAATTTTTTTCTCCTTTTTGGTTGCTTGTCCATACATTGTAATGGGAAAAAAATAGTGTATGTAAATTTCTTTTTAATTTAGCAAATTTGGTTAATCCATAAAATCACAAATTGGTAAATGCTGTGATTATGTAATGATCAGATTACTTGAGATTGATACTGTAGAATAAATTGAGATATTTATAACAGATTCTGTATTATATTTCTTATAAATCTATATTAAATCCTTAAATACTATTAGACAAGTGATGGTGCTAATTTATTTCTCCTTTGAAGAAAATATAATAGAGAATATAATTAAATACATTTCTTGAATCTCACATTTGCATATTCAACATCTTTCTAATATTTGACAAACTTTCTGCTTACAAATTTCTTGACTGTTTTTGGGGAAAAAAATCCTACCTTCTGTTGAGCCAATTATCTGCTCTTCTTGTATCAGAAAATACAGAATTTATACACAGTTCAAATAAATTTAATTAGCCCTTCAACTAGAAGTGAGATTACATCCCCCAGAAAATCCACATTCAGCTCCAAATCCAGGATCTTTGAATGATGTCCATTCCTAGCCACAGAATGATTTTATCTTGTTACTCTGTTCATCTGTGAACTAATTGTTGGTCACCATCAATACAAACTATGTACCTGTATCAAACTATATAGTAACCAGGTAAGGGAAAATGGAGAAAGGAGAAAGTTAGATAAACACACAAGACAGCAATGAAGGATCTCCAGGCCATCCCTATTGCCCTTCTTGCCACTAATCACAGTGGCTGATAGTTTTTACTTCTCTGTTCCGTTACTTATTCCATGTTCCTGTGACTTCAGCCAACACTTCAATGGATAATAGAACTTTCCCAGTGGGATGGCCTAAAATCTTTCCCATCTGAGCCATTAATAGGCCTTCCTAAAGCGGTAACAGTCTTCCATTAAATATTGTCATAACTCGCAAGGTTCTACCCATACATTCCCTTCCCCCATTGTGTAGCAGTGCTGGGGATTGAACCCAGGAGCACACCCAGCCCTATTGTATTTTTATTTTGAAACAGGTTCTCCATAGGTTGATGAAAGTCTTACTACCTGCTGAGGTTGTCCTCAAACTTGAGATCCTCCTGTTTCAACCTCCCAAGTACTGAAACTACAAGCATGCACCACCACACATAGCTAGCAACTCTTTATTTTTCTTTATAATCAGTTCACTGGGCCAAAATCATAGAAAGCCCTCCCCTTGTAACTGGAATCATGGCTGTGTTCTCATGGTAGAAGCATTCTTCCTTTGGTTCCCTCTAATCCAACAAAGCCTAGAATCACAGGGCATGAAAGCAAAGATTTTAAAGGTCACTAAGTGTAAAACTGGGAAATGTCATTTTCCCATGTACTTTTGTCTTTGGATCCTTGTGTTAGGCCATGATCACTGTTGCATAGCACTTACTAAATATACTGCTTCTTTCAGGACAGTACTCCAACCTCACAAAGAGCTATCTCCCCAGTTCAGCTTTCTTAAGTGTTAGATGTTTGTGTTAGATCGAGGGAATTCCACAGGTGACCCGCTGTCTATTCTTGTCACCACAGAGTGAGTGACATGATTAGAAGCAGCGCCATGCAGGACAGCTTAACAACATGAAATGCTTTAGTTTATGAAAGATGGTGTTGGCAGGGGTTTGGAGGATTGATAAAGCATCCCAGTTCCATAATATGACCCCTCCAGGGAAGAGAGACTCCTGCTCCCTGTGTGTTAGAGTCAACTGCAATCAACCAGCAGCCAGGCTCTGGCTGGTCTCCCCTGGGTGTGGACTTCCAACACAGTCTCTGCTGCTGGCAAGCTGTCACAGGGGTAGAACATGTTGTGGAGGCTGTGCAGGGACTCCCCACCCCTGCCACCCTGGCTGCTTTGTACATAAATCTGTTAAATGACCACTCGGTGACTGGAGAAGGCTGTCTGACAGCCATAGAGCGGTCATCTTGATCACCTGAGTAAAACCACCGCAGGCTTTTAGCTGAATGTTCACCTAGGACACAAATATTCTCTGGGCACCCTTCCCCTAGACCTCAGAGCCAGTTGTGCTCTTTCCAAATTAATCCGATTATTAGCTATTATCTATGAATCAGCATAGATTTTTGCATCAGATAATTTCTTTTGACAAAACTGAGGAAATAGGTAACTCAAAAATTCTCCCTGCTTGTAATTTCAGTACTTGGGAGGCTGAGACAGGAGGAGCACATGTTCAAGGACAGTTTATTGAGACTCTGAAAATAAAAAACAAAAAGGGCTGAGAGTGTAGCTCAGTGGTAGAATGCCCCCGGGTTCAATCCTCAGTAGCACACACAAGAAAGAAAAAACACAGAATTAGTGTGAACACTATGTCCTTATCAGCCTGATACGGTGAAATTAAACCAAATGGCTATAGGCAAATCAGCTTTGATAGCTCTGCTTGCCTTAAAAAGGAAGTTAACATATAACAGTCATGAAAAAGGTCAAAATCCGTCTGCCTTCCTCCTTTATAAACGTCCCATAACCCAAGTTTCTTGCTACTTGGTTTGAGGTCTTACAGTTCTTGAACTATTCTTTCATAAACACAGTTAGTTAAAGTATTTTTCAATTTCATCTGATTGTGTGTGTGTTGAGGGGGGGGGAGTGCTAGATAGCAAACCCAGGGCCTGAGCAGGATAAGCACACGCTCTACCACTGAGCTACATCCCCAGTCCTGATTATGTGTGTTTGGTGCTGGGGATTGAACCCAGGGGCATTCTACCTCGGAGCTACACCCCCAGCCCTTTTTATTTTATTTTGTTTGTTTGTTTATTTATTTTGCCATACTGGGAATTGAACCCAGGGGCATTCTACCTCTGAGCTACATCCCCAGCCCTATTTTTTATTCCTTATTTTGAAACAGGATCTCACTAAGTTGCAGAGGGCCTCACTAAAGAGCTGAGGCTGGCTTCGAACCGGGATCCTCAGCCTCCCAAGTACTCTTTATTTTTTTACTTTGAAACAGGTTGTCACTAAGTTGTGGAGGGTCTTGCTAAATTGCTGAGGCTGGCTGCAAACCTGTGACCTTCCAATTTCAGCCTCCCAAGTACTGGGATTACAGGTGTACACCACCATACCTAGTGTCCTTAACTTTTTGAGTTGATGTCTTCTCCTTTCCAAGAAACCAACAATCGGTATAAATAGAGTCAGGTGACAACATCTGAACACAGGTTCATAAGTTCAGTCAATGAGTAGAATGTTACACACATTTTACTATGACTGGAGCATGGGGAAATCCTGGCCACATTTCTAGAGCATCAGGACAGGGCCTCTGTTGGTTGGCTGTGGATCCTTCCCCCTGAAGCTCAAAAGCCATTGCCCTCGGAGCCTGACTGTGCCAGAGAACTTGGAAAGGCAATGAGCTCTGAGGCCCGGCCCCTGCAGAGGCGGGGACCCCAATCTGGAGCCCCTCAACACCTGAAGCCAGGAGAGGAATGGCCCGATGGTTAGGGCACCCTCCTGTATCTTACATTGTGATCGGCGCACATTGATCTTGACCACTGCCACTACCAGGGGAGAGCCCTCCCTTTTTTTTTTTTTTTTTTTTTTGTGTGTGTGTGTGTGTGTGTGTGTGTGTGTGTGGTGCTAGGGATTGAACCCAGAGGTCTTCTATCTCTGAGCTACACCCTCAGCCCCATTTTATTTGGAAACAGGGTCTCACTAAGTTGATGCGAGCCTCACTGAGTTGCTGAGGCTGGCTTGGAACTTGTGAGTCTCCTGTCTCAGCCTCCTGATACTGGGATTACTACTGTGTGCCACCACGCCCAGCTAGAAGTCCATATTATAAAAAACAACAACAAAACAAAAACTAACAGCTTGGCCAGGCATAGTGGCACCTGTAATCTCAGTACTTGGGAGGTCAAGATAGGAGGATTGCAAGCTTGAGGCCAGCCTCAGCAACTTAGCAATAACCTCAGCAATTTAGCAATATCTTGTTTCAAAATAAAAAATAAAGGCTGAAGGCGTAGCTCAGAGGTAGAACACCCCTAGGTTCAATCCCCAGTACCCAAAAAAGAAAAAAAAATAGAGTCTAGTGATAAGGTCTTCAGGTCACTGGGGTGTCCTTGAAGAGAAAGTGGGACCCCAGACCCCCTTCCTTCCTTCCTTTCTCCCTCTCCTCTCCTCTCCTCTCCTCTCTCTTTCCCTTTTTGCCCCACCATGCACTGCCGCCACAATGTGTGCCTCACCAAAGCAATGGGCCCAACCAGTCATGGGATGAAACCTCCAAAACTGAGCCAAAAAACCTTTTCTCTCTATAAGTTGACTATCACAGATATTTGTTATAGTGACAAGAAGTTGACTAAAAACATCTCTTATTTTTAATTACATATTTATTATGAATATTCTTTATATTTTTTGTGAATCATCTGTTTATATTTTTGCGCCATTTCCTTATAGGTACTCCCTGACATAAATATTTGTATATTTCCATCACCTTTCCTTCCATAAAGTCTGTCAGATAACACAGATTGAAATACCAGTGAGCAGGTAACATTAGGATGAATCATGTGGGACCAGTGGTGCTGTCAAGTTCTCTTAGTTGAGGACTAATTCTTGTTTACTTTTTACTGTGATGTCTCTCAGATTGGGGCTTAATGCTTATTCAAGAATAAAACTTTTCTCTTTCTACTGCCTTTGTGCAAGATTTCTGGGCTGAGAGAAGGTTTTTTTTTTTTTATTATGCGTGCATTGTAAGCATACATCTTTGTTAGGTATAAATTGATAACGACATATGTGCCCACATTTCTCATTTGACCCCTTCCCCAAATTCCCACCCCACTCCCTCACCCTCCCTCCCTCTCAAGTTCAGTTTGGTGAGTAACCTTGATGTACATTAGGGTGTCCTCCCCACCCCATCCATCCCTTTCGGTTAAATCAACTTCTTTATCGAGGGTCCCTTCTTTTCCATCTGAAGACCCTCTTATTGAGAGAAGTTTTTTTTTTTTTTCCCCCAAAATAAATTTGTATAACTGTTCCCTTCCTTCCTTCCTTCCTTCCTCCCTCCCTCCCTCCCTTCTCTCCCTTCTCTCCCTTCTCTTCCTCCTTCTCCTTTTTTGTGGTACTGGTGATTGAACCAGGGGTCAGTCTACCTCCAAGCTACACCCCCAGTCCTATTTTTTAATTTTTATTTTGAAAGAGTCTCTCACTACTTGATGAGGCTGTTCTTAAACCTTTGATCCTCCTGTCTCAGCCCCTGAAGTACTGGAGTTACAGTCATGCACAGCCACACCCAGCTAAATTTGTCTAACTGTATTCTAAAGTATCTATCTTTTTACTCCACTTTTTTATATTCATGGGGAGACTTATTTAAGGTATAAAATGGTGTTTCCATTATAAACCTCCTCCTAGCCAGGTATGGTGATGCACACCTGTAATCCTAGTACTTGGAAGGCTGAGGCAGAAGGATTGAAGGTTTAAGGACAACCTCAGCCAGTAGTGAGACTCTCATCAACCTAATGAGACCTTGTTTCAAAATAAAAATAAAATAGGGCTGGAGGTATAGCTCAGAGGTAAAATGCCTCTGGGTTCTCAACCCCCAGCACAAAAAATAAATAAAATAAAATAAACTTTCTCCCTTCCATCCAGTTTTTGCTAAACTGGAGGTTCATAGAAGTTGGAGTAATTAGAAACAGTGAGGGTAATACAAGAAGTAGAAGTTATGATTGGAGCTTTTCTGTGTGTAGTTGGGTAATTACTTCATGACAGTCTATGTTGAGTAAGAAACAACTGATTAGTGATTTCCAGGGTTTTTTTTTCTTTTCTTTTCTTTTTTTGGAATTGAACTCAGGGCATTCTACCTCTGAGCTACACCTACAGCCCTTTTTATTTTTTAATTTTGAAACAGGATCTCATTAAGTTGCTAAGCCTAAGTTGCTGAGGCTGTCCTTAAACCTGATATCCTCCTATCTCAGGCTTTCAAGTACTAGGATTCTAGGTGTGTGCCATGATGCCCAGCTGATTCTCACATTTATATCAAGAGAAACAGAAAAGAAGAAAGAAACCAGGTTTGTTCAGTCATGTGCAGGAAACAAAATCTAGATTTTTAATTCATGTTACATTTTGGGGGGGCTTATTATTTCTCATTGTACCACTTCCCCAATTTCTTTAGGATCCTATATGTGGAAGTTCTGCAGTGAATTTACAGTGACATTCTGAGACATTTACTTAACCTATTTCTTCTCTATAAAATAAAGTAGATTAGATGGCTCTAAATCCATACAACCATAAAGAGTATGAGGCTTTGAAAAGGTTTGGTTTTCTCGTACAGATCATGAGGCACAGTAATATGTATGATAATTTGCACCCAAGTTGAAGAAACCAAGTTTTTTTCACAAAATCAAATTGTATTTGCCTAGAAATTTCCAGCTTATAAAACCTGACATGAACTCTTTGGAAACATCTATTGCATCACTCCAATGCCCAGGCATTGACATACCTGGATGGCTCTCTCTCCTCTGCCCGGTGCCCAGTGGCCCTGCCTGAGGATGCTGCAGGCTCCTCCAGCTGCAGAGGAGGATGTTCATGGCCACTCTCCTGTTGGTCTTCCCATGGACTGGCCCTGATCCCCCTGCAAAGCAAAACCATTTTTCTGTATTCCTAAAACCTTCTCCTAGACTTGTATCATCCGGATGCAAGGACAAGTGAGCACTATTTCTGGGTTTGGGACATTTGTGCAGAGGACCAGAGTTGCAGAAAGGAGCTTTGAATGTGGGGAGCTAAACACAAGTGTTTAAGGTCAGAAGTGACATCAGAGTAAGAAGTGAGTCCAGGCCCCAGACAGCACGGCTGCCCACCCAGCCATTGGACTCATACAGTTTGTCCCATTAAAGCATCAGGAGACCTTAGTGCTCTGGGTAGAGAGTTCTGTTGCTGCATTGCATCTGTGCCCTTCACACTCATATTCCCAATTACCTAATGGATACCAACATCTGGGAGATGTGTCATAGACCTCACTTGCAAAACAGACACAAGGCCTCCCCGCCTGGGAGGCTCCACCTGGAAAGCTACCATTCTTCATCATTTCCAACAAAGTAACACTCGAACCTTCTGCAATCTATCCTACCTCCTCATCCTCTGCTTCCTGCTGGTTATTAGATCATGAAGACCTTACCTCCATGACATCCATTTTTAAAAGTTATGTTAAAATAATATAAAACTTCCTATTTTCACCATGTTTAAGTGCACAAGTCGGTGGTGTTAAGCATGTTCACATAGCTGTGCAATCACCAGTATGCATTTCCATCCCAAACAGAAACTCTTGTACCCACGATATTCCCCTGCCCCTGGCCATGTAACCGCTCTTCTACTTTTGTCTACATGCATCTTTGTACACGTGGAATCAGATGGTATTTGTCCTTTTGTGTTGGCTTATTTCACTTAGCATAGTGTTTTTGAGGTTCAGCCTCGTAGCATCGGGTCAGAATTTCATTCCTATTTGTAGTGGAGTGACATTCCGTGTATAGCTATACCACATTTTGACTGTCCATTCATCTGCTGATGGACACTCGGCTTCGATCTATCTGTCTTAGTGTGGGCTTCGGTAACAAAATACCAGGGACTGTGTGGCTCAAACAACTGACGTCTACTTCTCATGGTTCTGGAAGCCGGAAAGTCCAAGACCAACATGCTGACAGGCTTGGATTCTGGTGAGGAATTTCTTGGTGGCCTGCAGAGGGCTGCCTTCAGGCTGTATCCTCCCATGGAGGGAAGGGAAAGGAAGTCGCTGGTGTCTCCTCCTCTTCTTATGAGGACACTGATCACATCATAGAGGCTCTATTCTCAGGACCTCCTCTGAACCTAATTCCTTCCCAAAGCCCCAGCTCATAATACCGTCGTGTCAGAATTCAGGGCTTCAATGTGGGAACTTGGAGAGGTGCACAAACAACACAGCCATAACACCATTTTTTGGCCTAGTTATCTGCTTTAAAATAATATAAGGAAAGCCGGGCATGGTGGTGCACGCTTGTAATCCCAGCATTCGGGAGGCTGAGATCAGAGGATCCAGGTTCGAGGCCAGCCTTAGCTGCTTAGTGAGGACCTCCGCAACTTAGTGAGACCCTGTTTCAAAATAAAAGAATAAAAAACAGGGCTGGGGGTGTAGCTCAGAGGTAGAATGCCCCTGAGTTCAATCCCCAGTACCGCAAAAAATATATATATATATAATATATATACATACATATATACATATATATATATATGTACACACACACACACACACATACACACACAGAGTGGATGTTAGTAACACAAATGACAACATTAAAAAGAAACGCAAGCCAGGTACAGTAGTGCCTCATGCCTGTAGCTTCCAGCTTCTAAGGAGGCCGAGGCTGTAGGATTGCTTGAGACCAGGAGTTCAAGGCAGCCTAGGTAATATAGCAAGACCTGGCCTCAGGGCTGGGGCGGGAGGCAAGGAAGAATATAAAATTCACTGTGGTTCCATATATGTCAATTGCTGACATTTATATTTAGGGTGTGTGTGTGGGGGTGTGGTACTGGGGATAGAACCCAGGGGCATTGTACCTCTGAGCTACATTCCCATCCCTATTTTAATTTTGAAACAGGATCTTGATAAGTTGCTAAGGGTCTTGCTGAGTTGCTGAGGCTGGCCTAGAACTGGTGATACTCCTATCTCAGCCTCCCAAGTACTACAATTACAAGCCAGTGCCACCATGCCCAGATTTTTTTTTTTTTAACTAGGAATTGAATCTAGGGGCATTCTACCTCCAAGCTACACCCTCAGCCCTTTTTATTCTTTATTTTGAAACAGGGTCTCCTTAAATTGCTGAGGGTCTCACTAAATTGCTAAGGATAGGCTGGAACTGTCTCAGCCTCCAAGTATAGGGAGTAGCCAGTCTACTCCCAAGTATAGGGTGTAGGTTGGAGGTAGAATGCCCCTAGGTTCAATTCCCCAGAACAAACGGGAGGCAGGAGTGTAGCTCAGAGATAGAATCCCCCTGGGTTCAATTCCCAGTAACACACACACACACATACATACACACACACACACACACACACACACACACACACACACACACAGTAAAACACAGCCTGGTACAGTGGTTCATATCTGTAATCCTAGTACTTGAGAGGCTGAGACTCAAGGATTGTAGGTTCCAGGCCAGCCTGGCTAGAATGGGGCCCCTGTGTGCTTAGGATGGTTGCTAGTGTCTTCCCCTGGACATCCCCTCTCACACTCTACCAGGATTGGTCTGTGTGGCCAATAGATACCATGTGGCAGAAGTGACTGGCATGGCACTTCCAGATAAGATGTTTTAGGGTTGTTGTTTTTGCGGTACTGGGGATTGAACTCAGGGGCATTCTACCTCTGAGCTACACCCCCAGCCCTGTTTTTTATTCTTTATTTTGAAACAGGGTCTCACTAAGTTGCAGAGGGCCTAAGTATTTGAGGCTGGCCATGAACCTGGATCCTCTGGTCTTAGCCTCCCACATACTGGGATTACAAGTGTGCGCCACCACGCCTGGATACCTCCAGATAAAGTTTTGAAAAGATTGTGGTTTCTGACTTGGACTTGTATGCACTCTCTCTCCTTGCCTGTCATGGATCCGCTCCGGGGAGTCTGTTGTGAGCAAACCTGCGGAGAAGCCTGCACAATGAGGACCCACAGCCTCCTGCCAAAAGCTACGCGTGGTTTTCACGTTTTGATGTGTGTATATACGTGTGCGTGTGCGTGGTGCTGGGGAATCGAACTCAGGGGAATTCTACCTGAGCTACACTCCAGCCCTATTTTTTCATTTTGAAACAAGGTCTCAGTAAGTTGCTGAGGCTGGCCTCAAAACTATGATCTTGCTGTTTCAGTCTCCCAGGTACTGGAATTGTAGGTGTGTACCACCACACCTGGCTTGATGTTTGGTTTTTAATTTTGTATACATTTTTAAAATAATCCAATCTTGTGATCTCCTTGTTTTAATTTTTGAAAACTTATGTAAGTAGTTGGGTGCTATGGCACACACCCTATAATCCCAGTACTTGGGAGGCTGACTCAGGAGAACCTCAGTTTCAAGGCCAGCCTCAGCAAGGTAGTGAGACTTTTGGCAACTTAGTGAGACCCTATTTTTTAAAAAGGGGGAGAACTTGGGGGTGTAGCTTTGAGGTAGGATGCCCCTTGGTTCAATCCCCAGTAGCCCCCCTAAAATTATCCAAGTAGTACATACACATAGTTTATTTTTTAGGGGAATGTAAGAGGTTTATTTAGGGAAGTGGGGGGTACAGTTTGAGAGAAGGCCATGATAGAGAGCTACATTCCAGAGAAAGGCTCAGGAATGGTTAATTTCCAGAAGTGGAAAATGACTATTTTTTTTAATAGGCAAATAATTCTAAGTAGCTTACAAGGGAAAACAGTAGCTTCTTGCTTTCTCCATCAGCTTCTCAGCAGCTATATCAGAATCTGATCAGACAGTGATACAGACAAGGGGCCTATGCAGGTGTTCACCTACCACAACTGCAGGAGCCTGCTGAGCACTGCATATAGGGCTGGTGCTCCTGTGATCCATGCTGGGCAGTCTAGAAGGGAAGACGGACTTGAAGCTACTTCAGTTCCTCACCCTTGACACAGGTGTGCTGTAGGTAAAGCGGTCCCTTCATCACAGAGCTAAGTGTGCACCCAGACCTCAGGAGGAGGCTGAAGGTCAGTCCTGAGCTCTTCCCCAGAATCACCATGTGAATGTAGGAAAACAATTACCTCCCCAGATTCATTTCCTTCACAGGTTGTTCATCTCCCTTGCAAGATTTAAGAACCACTCTTTATAAAATGTTCTATATATGTATGAACCCTCACCAGTGGTCCCTCACCAGCAGCAGGCAGTAGGCAACTCACTGCAGAAAAATTTGAAAATACCCGAAAGTATAAAGCAGAAATAAATAGTTGCAGAAAACCTGTTAACATTTTAAGATTCTGGAGATATTTCTTCCATCTTTTAGAAAAGTTGCTTCATTGAGATTAGTCAGTCACAAAAAGTAAAAAATTGTATGCTCTCCCTAATATATAGAAGCTAGGGAGAAAGTGGGGCATAAGAGGGACTCTAGATGAAGGAGAAACCTTAGATGAGCAAAGAAGTTGACTTAACTGAAGGTGATGAGGGGAGGGAAACACCCTAATTCACATGATGTACTTTCTTTTTTTTTTTTTTCATATTGTTCAACAGCTTGTTTTCTCCACTTAGAGATTTTTTTTTCATTTTTATTTATTTATTTTTAGCATGGATTTTTATACATTTCTTGGGTACAACAGGGTTAATCACACATTTTTGTTGGGTACAAGCTAGTACAGGTAAAGACATCCATGCACATATTTCTCATTAACCCTTCCCCAATTCCCACCCACCCTCCCCCTATCTCC
>PVLC010039279.1:0-14373 GCA_004027655.1 Graphiurus murinus
CCATGACCTGTCCCTCCCGCCACTTCTCCCAGCTCCCCTGGGCCATTTCTATTGTGATCTTAACAAGCTTATTCCCTCTTAATTGTCTTTAGCATTTGGAAAAAGAGTGTATATTTTTCTACTAACACAAGCAATAACTGTTCCCTGTACAAAATTTAGAAATTATAGAAAATCCTAAAGACATACAATTGATGATAATTTTTCCACCAAGAAATAAGTCCCTGTTAGCATTGTAACAGATATCCTGCAGATTTGTTTTCTGTTTATGTGAGTGCATGCACATATGTGTGCGTGCATTATATAAAAATAAATATGAGTTTTGAGCTACTCCCAGTTTTTCTGTTCCTTCTTCTCAATACCTCTCCCTTTTCCTTCTCTCTTTCCTTTGACTAGCTAAAAGGCGGTGTGTTCATTCCTTCGGGGAGTAATGAGACAGGGCAAGGAGCAGAAACTATGGAGTGTTTGGTTTCCAAGACCCAAGCCCATCAAGAATATTATCTTCGTCACCACCAAGGCAAACAATTTTTCTCTTCTTTCCAATATTTACACTTCATACTCTTGTTGTTGATGTACTGTTGACTAAGAGTGCCAGGAAAATATTAAAAAGTTGTGATGAGGGCAAGTTCTCACGGCTAGGTCTGACTTTAATATCCAGGTTTCCCTGCTCACGGCGATGGTGGCCAAGGTGACATCCTCCTAGTCTCTGTTGCCAAAAAAGATTTTGTTTAAGGCTCTTATTTAAAATCAAGAATGATACTGAAAATTATCAAACATACTCTGGCATCTTGTATGGGAGTCATGTGATCCATTCTCCTTTGGTTTATACAGATGGCAAATTGTATCAATAGAGTCTCTATCATCAAATCATTTTCATGTTCCTTGTTTTGCTGCGTTTGTTTAAATAAGTTGCTGGATTTGATTTGCTAGTTAAGCCAAATATAAGATTGGTTTGTATTTTTTTTAATTTTTATTTTTAGCAGCACGGAGTTATGTGCTTGAGAGACATGAAACACTGTAGGATAAATTGGAATCATTTTATTATTTTTTATTGCTTACATAATGGGAGAGAATTATTTTTCTTGAAAATAATTTTAAATTTGCTCATAAAAACTTCTGGGCTTGGAGCCATTTTGGAGGTAATTCTATGACAGCCTTTTCTGTTTTACCCATTATTTTTGATTAATTAAGGATTTTTATTTCATCTTGAGTCAATTTTATTACCTTAATTTTTTTTTTACATAAATGACCATCACATTGAGAATGCCAAACTGATTTGCATACAATTATACACCATTCTTGTCTTTTCCTTGTGATCTGACTTAGTGTAGTTTTTGTTAGACTTTTAGTAATTTGGTTCTTGTGTCTTTTCCGAAGGAACCAATTCTTGGATTTAGGACTAATTGTCTCTTAATATGCCAGAGTTTTCCTTTGTCATTAATTTTTTTCCTTATACTGTTCTTTTGGGGGATGGTATGGTGGTGATATTGCCCTAATTCTGTGAAGTTTATTTACTTTTTCATTTCTTAGCAATGCGGTGATTTAGCGGTATTAAATTTCTCTGATTACGGACTTGGCCCCACTAACGGGTGTTAAGTTGTGATTCTCCCATCGGAGCTGTGATGACTCTTGCCATCTATCTCTGTGCCTCGGCTCAAGCTAGCGGTGTGTCCCAAGTCCCGCAACAACCTGGGCTCTGCTGTCTTGAGACTTCTTTGTCCACCTCTTCTTTCTATTCCTTGTTACATGAAGGTCCTTTCAAAACGCCTTTCTATTCTGCTGCATGTGTTCAGTTTTTGTGCTTCACCACGCAAATGATGCGATGTTGTTCTTCATTTTGCTTTTGCATTTCTCAACCCAAGTATGACTACTAGTGCTTTTCTCATTATCATTCCTAAGCAATGGGGATTTTCACATTGTTGCTTTGTCACTAATTTCTATTTTTCTTGTGTCATTTTTAGATGCCATCTGTGCAATTTCTGATTTCAAGCCTGGCAGCCAGGGTTAACTAAAGTCCATCTCTTTTGGGTTTTGTTTTGTTCATTTTTGATACTAGAGATTAGACCCAGGGGCATTCTACCTCTGAGCCACTCCGCCATCCCTCTTTTATCTCTTATTTTGAAACAGTCTAAGTTGCTGAGGGTCTCAATAAATTGCTGAGGCTGGCCTCAAATCTTTGATTCTCTTGTCCTAGCCTCCTGAGTACTTGAATTACAGATGTGTGCCACCACATCATCTATTATTGAGTTTTTAAAATTTTTATATATTCCAGGTACAAATCTATTGTCAGATATATCATTATAAATATATTCTCCTTACCTGTGGCTTACCTTTTTATTTCTTTGATGAAGTGTCTTTTGTTTTTAGATCATTGTAGATTGACATGCAATTGTGAGAAATAATATTGAGAGATCCTATGTACCCTTAACCCAGTTTCCCTGAGTGCTAACACCTCAAACAAACAAATAAAAAAAAAAAAACTACAAGATGATGTGACAACAGGAAATTGGTATAAATATAACCCACCATCCCATTCAGATTTCCAATTTTTAATACCTCTTTTGAATGTGTGTACGTTTAGTTCTGTGCAATTTTATCACCTGTGGGTTTGCATGTCCACCATCAGCAGCAAGATACAGAACATCCAGCATTCCCTGTACTGTCTCTTAAAAACACAGCTACTCATCCTTCTCCTCTTCCTCCCTTCCCTGACCCATACCTTGGCAATCATTAATCTATTCTCCATCTCTAAAGGTTTGTCATTTCAATAACACTATATAAATGGCATCATGGTATGTCATCTTTGAGTATTTTTTTTTCCCACTCAGCTTAATTCCCTCAAGGTTCGTTCAAGTGTTTGCATACATCGATAGCTTGCTAATTTTTTAATGCTGAGTAGTATTCTATACTGGTTTGTTTAAACATTCACTCATTAAAAGACACGTGGTTTGCTTCCAGTTTGGGGCTATTGTGAATAACACTGCTATGAAAATTCATGTGCAGGATTTTTTTTTTAAACACAAGTTTTCATTTCTCTGGGATAAATGCCCAGGAATGCAATTATCGAGTTATATAGTAATCATATATCTAGTATTATAAGAAACTGCCAAACCATATTCCAAAGTGGCGGTCGCATTTTACATTCCCACTAGCAATGCATGAGAGAATCTGTTTCTCCACATCCTTGCCAGCATTTGCCACTATGTTTTCTTTCAGCCATCATGCTATTTATGTAGTGATTTTTATTGTGGTTCAATTTGCGTTTCCATAATTGCTAATGAGGTTGAATATCTTATGTACTTATTCGCCATCTAAAGCCTATCTTTGGGGAACCATCTCTTAGTGGGTTTTGCTCATTTCCTAATTGGATTTTTTAAACTTTTACGTCCTGAGAGTTAATGGGGTCTAATATTTCTAGTTTTTTCTTTTATGGATTGTACATTTGGTATCAAGTCTGAGAACTTTCAACTAACTGCAGATACTAAACATGTTCTCCTAAGATTTCTCCTAAAAGGTTTATAGTTTCATGTTTTACTTTTAAGTTTATGATGAATTTTGAGTTAAGTCTTATAAAAGATGTGAAGTTTAGGTCTAGGTTCATTTTTTTAAAAATTTGGCCTATGGATATGTCCTTTGAAGAGGTGACATTTTAAATTTTAGTGAAGTCCAATTTATCAATCTTTTTTAAAATTTTAAGGATAGTACTTTTTATTCGTTCTACAAAATATTTGTCTACTCCAATGTTGCAAATATTGTTCCTTGTTTGTTTGTTTGTGTGTTTATTTGTTTGTGGTACTAAGGATGGAACCCTAGGAACATTTTACCTCTGAGTTACAGCCCCAACTCTATTTTATTTTTTATTTTGAAACAAGGTCTCACTAAATTGCAGAGGGTCTTGCTAAGTTGCTGAGTCTGGGCTTAAACCTGGAATCCTCTTGTTTTAGCCTCCCAAATACTGGGATTACAGGAGTGTGACACTATGCCCAGCTTCTTAGAGAACTTTTAAAGTTTTAGATTTTATGTTTAAATTATTATTTGTCTCAATTTGAAACAAATAACTGAGCCTGGTTGTTTTTTGCATTTGAGATAATGTATGTTAAGTCCTAAAATTTCCAATTGAGCTAGGGAAAGTGGAGCATACCTGTAGTTCCAGTACTTGGGAGACTGAGACAGGAGGATCACAGGTTCCAGGTCAACTTAGTGAAATACTGTTTAAAAATAAAAAGTTAAAAGGACTGAGGGTGTAGCTCAGAGGTAGAATGCCTTTGGGTTCAATCCCTATTACAAAAAAAGTTTTGTAATTTCCCCTTTCTCTTTCTATTTTGCTCTTGATTTCCTCTAAATCCATGCGCATATCCTAATCATATTTACAACAACTGCCTTGAATTCCTTTCTGCTGATCCCATTATCTCTATTTTCTAATTTTTTCTACTCACTGGTCTTCCTCATGGCTATGGACCATATATTACTGCTTCTGTGAATGTCTAATAAATTCCATTTTGGATCCTAGATTTTGTAAATATAACATTGTCAAGTGTTTGGATTTTGTTATCTTCCTTTAAAGAGTGTTAGCTTTTGTTGTGCAAGGTAATTAGATTACTTGATGATCAATTTGATCTTTTGTGGATTTGTTTGAACTCTGTAAGGGAAAATCTAGAATAGCCTTTACTCTAGAGTTAAATTTAGTCCTGTCACTAAGATAGGATCTCTGTGGGGTCTCTACTAAGTATCCAGGTATTTGACAACATCTCTCTGCTTTGGCTGGTTGGAACGTGAATATCTCTCAGGTCTTTGTGAGCTGTGCCAGTAGTTCATCTTCACAGCTTTCCAGCACTACACTTTGTATGGCCTCACAGAACTGCACCCTTTATTTGTATAGCTTAAAATTCAGCATGAGACTCTAAAAGGCCCTTATTCAGATTTTTGGATATGTCTGTCTGTCTGTCTGTTTCTCCATAGCTTCTTTGACTCTGCTAGTCTATCTACAAATCTCAGCCACCATAAATCATCTAAACTTCAATATTCATTTCCACAACTCAGTATGCCTGCCATGCTCTGTTTGGATCCCTCCCCTCTGTGCTGCAAAGTGCTTCGGGGCAGGAAGCCACAGCATCTGCAGGCTCACGTTGGTGCTTCCTTTCTTTTACTCTTGCAGTCCTGCTCTCCATATTTTTAATGTCTGGGGAGAGCGATTCTCTCTCTCTCTCTCTCTCTCTCTCTCTCTCTCTCTCTCTCTCTCTCTCTCTCTCTCTCTGTGTGTGTGTGTGTGTGTGTGTTTGTGATTTTTTTCCAGCTTTTTTTTTTATTGTTTAAGGAGGAAGGACCGGCTTGGTACCACTTCTCCATATTGGCTGAAACTTTTTACAATTTTTAAATTCGATTTTCAATCTGTAATTGTGTGTGTTTGTGTGTATAAATATATATATTTATTTATATTATATACTTTTTCTTGTTATGGCATGACATTTTAAAATTTCAATTTCAGCCGACCTAACCCTTTGATCAGTTTTTCTTTTAGAGCATTAAGATATGGTTTCTCTGATTCCATGTTTTTAGCAGTTTTGAGATGGTGTAAGATTTGATTTTGTGTGACTTAGACAAACCTCTTTGGAAATGATAAACTCTTTCTCTGACTCTTGGGCTCAGTGTTCTTTATCTCCACATCGGCAGAAACATTTTATAGATCCATATTGCCTGGATTCTTCCATGAGCAAACAGGGACCCCTCCCCTTCTGTTTCTGCTGGTTCAAAGAGTCTATAGCGTCTTTTCCAATCTTCACTAGCCCACGTACTGAACTGGAATGCTGAGCAAAGGTATTTTGCCATCATTTTTCAATCTAGGATATTCTGGTTCTCATTCTTGAGAAGCAGAGTTCTTCCTGCATGGTCTAATGTATTTGTAGCTCTTGCCTTGTAAGATACAATGTACAAGACACTGAAATCCCCACAATACACTTAATCTATGGGTTATTAAGATTTAATCTGATATTATTTTATGGATTTATTTATAAGTTTAAGTTGTTGAGGTTCTTTTTTTTTTAAGAGGTAATATTTCAACATGATTCAAATTGTAAGATCATCAAAAGGATAAAATGGAAAATTTCCTTCTGACAACTGTCCATTGGCCACCAATTTCCCTCTTTGGAGACAATCAATATTTTCTTGTGTATTTTCCCAGAAGTCTATGCATATACAGATGTATGATCCCTTCCTCTCTCTCTTTCACAAAGGGAGCACATGCTACACACTGTTTTGTACTTTGTTTTTGTTTGTGGTACTAGGGATTGAACCCAGGGGAATTCTATCTCCAAGCTACACTCCCAGACCTATTTTATTTTTTATTTTGAAACAAGCTCTCACTGAGTTGCAGAGGCCCTCACGAGGTTGCTAAAGCTAGCCACGAACCTGTGATCCTCCTGTCTCAGCTTCCCAAGTACTGGGATTACAGGCATGAACCATTGTGCCAGTCTTGTATCTTGTTTTTTAAAAAATTTCTACATCTTGGAGATTTTGTATATCAGTACTTAAAGAGAAATCTAATTTTAATAGTTGTATTCCATTTTTAATATAAATATTTTATTTAACCATTTCTCTGTCTTTGGTATTTGCTTTAATTTTGTTATGATTATTAATAATATCCTTAATAGTAATAAATTTGTCATCTTTCACATTATGTGTATATATTTATAGGATGTTTATAGTGTGTTTGTAGGATAAGTACCTAGAAGTGTGATAAAAACGTGTATCTATTATTTTCATAGGTTGGCAGATTTCCTTCTATAGAGAGCATGCCCAATGGGCTAGTTTGCCAATGTCTTTGTTGCAAGATAGTTACTAATGACATCTTCTGTTCTAAAGAGTGTCTGCTTTGGATGATGAATTATGGTTGCCCCTTACCTATGGAGATTGGGCCAATTTATACTCTCTTATCTTGGCCTCTAATACTCATTTACATATTGGTTTTGTTTTGTTTTTGTACTGGGTATTTGAACCCAAGAGCATTCTACCCCTGAGCTATACCCAACCCAATTTTATTTTATTTTTACCTTTTTTCTTTTAGTACTAGAGATTGAACCCAGGAGCATTCTACTTCTGACCTACACTCCCAGCTCTTTTTAAATTTTTTTGTTTCAAAATGGAGTCTCATTAAGTTACTGAGGCTGACCTTAAATCTGCACTCCTCCTGTCTCAGCCTCCCAAGTTCTGGGATTACAGGTGTAAGTCCCCAGGTCTCACTTACATGATGTTATCTCTCAAATTTATATTTCCTCTTTTGAAGTTCATGCAGCTGCCTCAAGATTTCCTAGAAAACTCAACTGGACATGCCAAAAATAAACTTGTGAATTCTCTCCCCAAACCCAGCCCAACCTCAGGCCTTCCCACCAGCAACAGTAACGCCAGGGACTGAGTATTCGGCCCAGAACACGGAGGTCTAGGCTCCATGATCCATTTTCTTCACTAGCTGAGTCACCTCGAGTAATGTGTCCTTCTCCACAGCCTCGGATTCCTCACTAGCCAAACCAGAACTGCGTTCCCTGCCTCACAGTTGGTCCATGGTGATTACACGAGGTGACACAGGCGAACATATCCCTTCATTTGGGGCATATATTAGATCAAAAATACGAGTCCCATCTCCCTCCACCCTGGGGAATTCTCCCATCTGTCTCCGGGACCTTTCCTGCACTCCAGTCCTCACAGCGTCAACGTGATTTGGGGTTGGAAATGGGTTGTACCAAATGTCTTCCATCAGGCCCTTTGTAGAAACCAGAGTTTACTTACATCAGGTGTACGTGCCAGAAGAGTCCCCCACCCAGCCTGCCTACTGAAGAATACACACCCGCAACTTAGTGAGACTCGGTTTCACAATAAAGAATAAAAAATAGGGCTGGGGGTATAGCTCGGAGGTAGAACGCCCTGAGTTCAATCCTCAGTACCGAAAAAAAAAAAAAAAAAGAATACACAGCACACTTGTTTGGAGTGAAATCACCAGTAATACCACCCAAAGCGGGAATGGTAATGGTCATTTCTTGGTTGCCTCCTTTCAGATATTTTCCTGGCTAGGCGATGCCATGTTTACTTGCTTTCCAAAAGGACCTACTTTCTTCTCTAGCCTTCTGTAATCTTAGAAGACTTGAGGTTTTTTGGAAAATAAAATTTTAGTGTTTTAGTTGTGTGTGTGTGTGTGTGTGTGTGTCTGTATTTAAGAACAAATTTTAGCTGAGCAAGGTGGTGCACACTTGTAATCACAGTACTGGGGAGGCTGAGGCAGGAGGATTGCAGGTTTGAGGACAGCCTCAGTAACCTAGCGAGATACTGTTTCAAAACAAACAAACAAAAAATAAATGAAATGGGGCTGTGGGTGTAGCATGGAGGTAGAACACCCCTCAGTTTAATCTTCAGTACCAAAAAAAGAAGAAGTTTTGAATGTTACTGCTGTGGTGCACTGGGAGGAGTACTGGTCTGGGAGCCTTAACATCAGGTTGAAAATGAATTTCCTCACTTGTCTTGAGTAAGGGTCTCAGCTGTGAGCGTTGCTGTCCTCACTCCCTGTTAGTTGTTTTTGCATATATTATCTCATTTCATTTCTAGAAAGCCATTTGGAAGATGAGTTTCCATGGGCAAAAAGAAAGGTGTGCAAAAGTGCCAAGCACTTAACAGGTATTTGTTCCAAGATTCATCAAACCTCTGATTCATCTGAGCAAAGACCCGAAATCAACGCAGCTGTGAGCTGTAGTGGAAGAGAGCAACAGAGAAGCTGAAATGTGAGGCTCAGTGTTGATGTCAGGGATGGAAGGAACCTGTTTCTTGAGCTGCTCCATGGAATGAGAAGGAGGATTTCCTCATACCAGTTAAGAAAAATGAGGGCAAAGGAATGCACCAACCAGCTCGGGCTCCTGGTGCTTGTTGGTAGCGGAGCCAGGACTGGATTTAATTGAAGATTGTCATGTGTTCTCCAATTAATTAGCCCGGCATGGTGGCATACGCCTATAATACCAGTGCTTGGGAGGCTGAGACAAGAGGATCACAAGCTCAAGGCCAGCCTCAGCAACTTAGTGAGGCCCTCAGCAACTTAGCAAGACCCTGTTTCCAAATAAAAAATAAAAAGGGCTGGGAGTGTAGCTCGGGGGTAGAATGCCCCTGGGGAGGGTGGGAGGGAAGGAAGGAAGGAAGGGGGGTGGGGAGCCTCCTTCTCTTCCCTAAAAAAGATCAGACTGCAGCCCACAGTCAGGCGGGGTCGAGCAGGGTAGAGCTGAGGCCCTTCCGTCTGTCTCCCATGCCTCTCCTGCAGTCTTGCCATGCAGTCTCCGTTCATGCCATGTTCCTGAAAGCCAGTGGAAGGGGAGAGTGTGAGGATGGCGAAAAGCAACAGAACTTCCAACCCTGCTGCAGAGTCCCCTCCAAGCCCCTTCCCCTCTCCCTTCCTGCCACCCCCACCAGGTGGTCCCTGAGGCTGAGGCTGGCCTCCAACCTGCAACCCTCCTGATTTAGCCTCCACGCCCGGCTCAATTGGAAATTTTAGAATTTAAAAATTCATGATCTCAGATGCAAAAACCAACCAGGCTGAGTTACTTGTTTCAACTTGAAACAAATCATAACTCACACATAAAACCTACACGGGGACAATGGATGAGGAGGCTCGTGCTGCTCTGGACATCAGAACACGAGATCTGACCAAAGTTTTCAGCCTGGTATGTGGACTGATTTTTTTTTTTTTTTTTTTTTTTTTTTTGGAAAAAAGTTTTAGCCGAAGTTTAATAATCAAAGTCCATTATAATGAATAGAAATAGCCGGGCGTGGTGGTGCATGCTTGTGATTCCAGTACTTGGGAGGCTGAGACCAAAGGATCCAGGTGCGTGGCCAGCCTCAGCTACTTAGTGAGGCCCTCTGCAACTTAGTGAGACGCTGTTTAAGAATAAAGAATAAAAAATAGCCCTGGGGGTGTAGCTCGGAGGTAGAATGCCCCTGGGTTCAATCCCCAGTACCGCAAAAAAAGAATAAAAAATCACAGAAAACCCAGGCCACCCGGGAAATGCAGACCAGAGGGCCACCATCCGTCCAGGCGATTGGCTTGCACGGGAAGCCCTTCTTACATTCACCAATTAGCCGCCTCATTTTCATCCAGTGCTTGGACCATGTGAAAGAGGAAATGCTTTCCTGCCTGATGCTAATAGCAGCCATGAGCCCCACCTTGGCTGGCCCTCGAAGAATCTCACAGCGCTTTCGCATAAATTGTCTCATTTGATCCAAGCCATATGTGTAACAACAGCCGCACATACCAAGGCCGAGACGTCAGGATCGATAAAGTTCAAATTCTCTCGCGCATACCCCCCTGAGCCGCCCGGGCCTTGTTTTTCTCACATCCACGTTCTCGGCACACGGAGAAAGTCGCCCGGGGGCCGCAGCGGGAGGACCTCTCGCACTGTCTAGGGGGGGGCGTCTCTGGTTTCAGGTCATCGGGCCGGACTACCAGGGGTCACCATTCTCCGTTCCCTCTGCTCTGGAGAGCTGAGGTGGGCCGGGGCCAGAGGCCTTGTGCTCTTCAGAAAAGTCTAGAGCAAACCCAAGGGAGCTTCTCCAAGGCCGGGCTGCCTGAGCTAGGGAAACAGGAATCACCTGCAGACTGAGCCACAGCCCAGGGAAGGGGCCCCGGCTGCACAGAGGGGCACCAGCTGAACCTCCAGAAACTCAAAGTCCCCTTGATGGCCCCTCTTCCCTGCCCCAGCACCCAGCACCCAGTAAATCCAAAGGGTTTTACAGACTGATGAAATTACAGCCCTCATGACTTAACTGTGTCGACCCTGAGGTCTTCCAGAACATTCTAGATCTGAGCATAACTCTGGGCAAACACTCACTTCTCCCTGTTCCTTTCCAGTTTCCAGACTCTTCAAGGAGCCTTGTGAACCGCTTTAGCTAATGCACTGTAGGAAAAATGATACCTGTTCCTCCTGGTCCTGGTCTCTAAACACTCCCTCAGGACCCTTACTTGGTTCTTCTGTGTGTACCACTAAGAATAAAGAGTTAGGAATGATGAGACCACGCCAGGGATGGGCCCTGATCCTTGAGTCGCCGCTTGTAAACTGCTGTCCCAGGTGTGAGCAAGAAATACAATTTTATTATAGTAAGTCTCTGAGACTTACGGGGTCCTGTGTCCCAGGAGTTAACAAGCACTTCCTAGACTTTTTCAAATATTTATGTGAGTGCTTATTGCGTATCATCTGTCTCTTCCAAAAGATTGTAAACTTCATGAAGTCCTGGACTAGGTCTGTATCCCTGGCACCTAGTGGTATTAAACAAATATTTGGTTTTTTATATCCTTTTATTGGTGCATTGTCATAATGCATCATAATGGGGTTTAGAGTGATAGGGATATATATGCACACAACGCCCCCACGCCCTCCCCTCCCATATGTCACTGAGATTGCTATTGATCATTTTGTGTCTGTACATAGCATTATTTAAACTGTTACCTTCATTACGCTTCTATCCAGCTCCCTCCTTCCCCTAAAGTTCTCCATCACTCCATTGAGGTATCTCCTCCTTTATCTGAGGTCTCTTTTGTTATCCAATTTCTCTCTCTCTAGCTTCCACATATGAGAGAAAACATACAACTATTCACTTTCTGAGACTGGCTAATCGCACTTAGCAACAATATTCTTTAGTTCCATCCATTTTCCCACAAATGACATAATTTTGTTCTTCTTTATGGCCAAGTAAAATTCCGTTGTGTGTATACACCACAGTTTTGTGATCCAGTCATCTGTCGATGAACACTTAGGCTGGCTCCGTAATTTGGCTACTGTGAATTATGCTGCTATAAACATGGATATTGCATGTACCCCTATAATATTCTGACTTCAATTCCAGGAACCAACCAAAAAATGGGCAATTGAACTGAATAGATGCTTCTCAAAAGAAGAAATACAAATGGCCAGTAAATATATGAAAAAAAAAATTCAACATCATTAGCAATCAGGGAAGAACAATTCAACAAATATTTGTTGGATAGATAAATTTGTTCTTGTCCAATCTCTAGCTCTCTCCTTCAATAGAGAAAAAAATTAAAGCTTAGAGGGTAAAGAGACTTTGTTTGCATGATCTCTGCCTCCATGGGCTTCCCACCGGGCAGTGGGTTCCGAGGCGAGAAGTCTTAGCCGTTTCCTCAAGTCACAAGATGCCCAGGACTTGCTTCGGCACATGGTGAAGACATTAGGAAAGTGATTGAAATCTAACAGCAGGTTACCTGTGACACTGCAATTGCTTCAGTCATTTCTTTGTCTTTAAAATGCCATATAATTGCTAATGTAATTAGTAATGTATACAGAGGGGGCTGGTGCAATTACTGAGTCCTAAGATCAAGTAATTAATGTTCTGTCAACAAAACAGCAACTGTTTCATTAACAACTGCTTGGATCTGGAAACGAGCATAATCAGATGCAGGCAGACCAACCTAAACGCTCTCAACTCGCTGAGTTATTTTACTCACTAAAATGTCACCCCCACAACAGCAAACAGAAAGGGACTTTAAGGCAAGCTCTTTGCAGCTCAAACACACACGATGGATGGAGGAAGTAGAATAAGATAGGTGATAGGTAGGTAGATAGATAGATAGATAGATAGATAGATAGATAGATGATAGGTAGATAGATGCATAAACAATGATTGATAGAAAACATAGATCAAAGATAGATAAAATAAGATAGATTTAATGTTTGATACAGAATATAGATACATAGATAGGTGGTTTATAGGTAGAGATACATGGGCAAAACCAATTTGCTTTGGTTTACTTGCAACCTCAAAAGCTATAAGAGAGCTAGTCGTGGTGATGCAAGCCTGTAATTCCAGTACTTGGGAGGCTGAGACAGGAGGGTCACAAGCTTGAGGTTAGTGAGACCCTCAGTAACTTAATGAGATCCTGTTTCTTTTCTTTTTCTTTCTTCTCTTCTCCTTCTTCTCCTCCTCCTCCTCCTTCTCCTTCTCCTTCTCCTTCTCCTTCTCTTTCTTCTTCTTCTTCGTGTGTGTGTGGTACTGGGGATTGAACTCGGGGAAATTCTACCTCTGAGCTACACTCCCAGCCCTATTTTATTTTTTATTTTGAATCAGGATCTCGCTAAGTTGCAGAGGGTCTCGAAAAGTTGCTGAAGCTGGCCACCAGCCTGCGATCCTCCTGTATCAGCCTCCCAAGTACTGGAATTACAGGCATATGCCACCATGCCTGGCTGTGAGATCCTATTTCTAAAATAAAATAGGGCTGGGGATATGGTCTGGAGCTAGACTGCCCCTGGGTTCAATCCCCAGTACTATGAAAAAGAAAAAAAAATAAGAGTTTCATATTTAAATATCAGAGGATCCTAAATTCTGAAAGTCAGGAAGGATATACGGATTTTAACTTAGGCTGTGTCTCTTTGCTTTCCCAGGATGATCTTATAAAAAGCATTTAATCTGACTGGGATGCAATTTTTCCCTCCGACAAATAGACTGACAATCTGCACTGGAAGAAAGTGAGGTCGCAATATGGATAGCTAAGGAAAGGTTTACTTGAACATGTTCGCATGTGTGTCAAAGATGACATTCAGTAAGTCCCCAAATCGCTGTGGTTTCCAACAGCAAACCTGCACCCTTGCCCCAGGGTCTGTGGGTCAGCATTCCCAAGGTGCTGCCCAGGCTGGGTGTGTGTCCTCATGGGTCTTTTTATTTTAGGACCAGGATCAAGGAGCTGTAGGGCCCTGGCACCTGTTCTCATGGTGGAGAGAAGGAGCGTAGGAATCTGGGCCAGGGGCCGGGAGCGCACCTAGCTCAAAGGTGGCGTTTTTGTGTCTGCTCACACTTCATTGGCTGGACAGGGCACAGGACTGAGCCAATCCCCAGGGCCCAAGAGGACACACCTTACACGGAGTGGGGAGAGACAGCAGAGGGAATGTCTGTCCACACATAAAGACCCAGTGAGAAATCACTTTAAACTTCCCAGTTTGAAGCCGGGCGTGGTGGCGCACGCTTGTAATCCCAGCATTCAGGAGGCTAAGACCGGAGGATCCGGGTTCGAGGCCAGCCTCAGCTATCTAGTGAGGCACTCCGAAACTTAGTGAGACCCTGTTTTAAAATAAAGAATAAAAAATAGGGCTGGGGGTGTAGCTTGGAGGTAGAATGCCCTTGAGTTCAATCCCCAGTACCGCAAAAAAAAAAAAAAAAAAAAACTTCCCAGTTTGTGTCCTGCATCATGAGCTTCCTGTTTGCAGAGAAAAGTGACCAAATGGGTCAGAAACTTTTATTGGTACTATTTTTATTCTGCAGTGGTTGTCTGGAAAATATGGTGCGGTGTTTGGAACAATGGCAAGAGCACTAAACCGGAGGCTGGAGTCTTAAGCCTCTGTCTTC
>PVLC010039281.1:0-14239 GCA_004027655.1 Graphiurus murinus
CCCCTCTTCACTGTCCCCCCTGCAGGTCTGGGGGGCCCCTGTCCACGGTCAGCAGGGTGCTGGCTGAGGTGCTCTCCCAAGAGCGCCCACCTCTCAGAGCGGGCCTTCCTCAGGGCGGGCAAGTTCCCTCGGTCACCTGGGTTCTCAAGGGACCGTGGTGTCACCCAGGTGAGGGGATCCGGCCAGTGACCTTCCAGGAGGATGTAGCTTGGGGTGGGCTCCTTCCACTCCCTCGGGTTCAAGGCTGGGGAGAGCCCCTGCCCTCGCCTCCCGCCCCTCTGTTTCCTGGGGTCTGGAATCCCTTCCTGGGGCTCTGGGCCTGCCCTGGCCGGCGGTGTCCAGTGGGCGGCAGGCGCCCCCTGGTGGCTGCATGGGGCATTTCCCTGGGAGCTGGGAGCCTAGCTTTAGGACCTGGGAGTCTAGCTCTCTTTAGGCCGGGCTCCAGCCCATGCAAATACGAAATCAGACCTCCTCACCCAGGGCCTGGGTACAGAAAACGGGCGGCCCCAGGTCCTCATTTCTTGATGCTAGGTGAAATCCAGGCAAATCTCAACGTTTAGATACAAACTGATGGGAATTGAGCTTGTATTGATTGCCAATAAGGGCAGTCCTAATTGCTAATAAGAACGAGCTTTCATACTTAGGTAAAACAATAAAATCCTCTTCTCTGTTCACCTCTGATGTAGTTAGTGCTTTAATGGCTCTGTCTCCCCTTTCTACCTGTAACGATAAAACTTTACTTAAGCGTGCAGCAGTGCCGTTCTGACTACCTTTTCCTAAAACTAGCTAAGAACAAGAACCCACGGCGACACCCCAAACTGTTACACAAATGTTCTTCTATATTTCACGTGGAACGTGACGCGGTCACCTCAGCGGTGGAGGCTGGAGGCTGGAGGGGGTGGAGGCTGAGGCCTGGGCCCCTGGGCCCACCCCGCTGGGGGCTGTCCCTGCAGTCAGGGCTGGCGGGGGGTTGGGTCTACCCACTGCCACCTCCTGCGGCCCAGCCTGGACCTCAGCGTAACTTGGCCTCACCTGGGCCTCCCCAGCCCCGTCCAGGGCGCCACCAGCTCAGCGCCCACCCCGAAGCTGCGGCTGAATCTTTGCCACTGTCAAGGTGGCGGCAGTGTCAGGCCCCTGGGGACCAGCAGGGACACCCCCTCGGGGGAAGGGCCTAGGGAGGAGAGTCCTGTGGGACTTGAACCTGGAGATTGTTCTACCAGGGAGCGCGGCTTCCCCAGACCTCAGGGGAGCGACTTGGGGTGCAGGAAGAGCCCCGAGGCTCCCAAGCCCTTGCAGCATGAAGGAGTCCTGTGTGGCTCGACGGTGGTCCCCAGGACGCGCTGACTGCAGTCAGTGTGGGGGCAACACCATTCACCGTGCTGTCACTGTGATTTCAGCTGCGTTCCTGGGAGGAACCCGGAGCCCAGCTGGCCAGGCTCTGGAGGTGTGGGTGCCCAGGGCTCCCTCTGTGGGCAGGAATGGGGGAAGCAGGCCCAGTTCTCTGGGGGAACCAGGAAGCACCGGGGAACTGGACCCCAAGTGCCCAAGAGCCCTCTCCCTCCTGTCTAGCTTCGAAGCTGAGATGCAGTTGGTTGTTAAAATGACATGTTGCAAAAGAAAAAAAAAAAAAAAAGCACGTTACATGCAATTATAAACGTGAATGTCTATTTAGCTGATCACTGCCGCCAGGTTTGCAGGGCAGCAGTCCTTGCCCTGCCCCAAGGGCTCAGCCGAGGGCCAGGCGGGGCTCTGCGGTGCAGGCTGGGAACTCACGTAGTGCGGTGGGCACTGGGTCTCCAGCACGCCGCCCTCAATCCCTCCTGGGGAAGACCCTGGAGCAGATGTGAAGGATTTGCAAGCTCCCAGGTGCCGGGTCCCTGCGTCCCTCCCTTCTCTCCCTGGTCAGCCCCTGGCCAGCCCCCCCTCTGGTGGCCGACCTCCCCAGTCCTGCAAGGGGCCTGGGCCAGGAGCGGCCCACCCGATTCCTTGCCAGGACCTCAGGGCCTACACCATTGATTGGCCTCGGTGATGGCCTCTGGGCCTCCAAGGGTGTGTGGGCAGGAGAGGGCACGCCGAGGTGTACTCAAACCCAGGACAGACCCTCAGCTGGATGTGATGGCCAGGGAGGGCCATCACTGACCGGTGTTTCTTACAGGACTTCACCCCTCCACCCCGGTACTGGGAATTGAACCCAGAGGTGCTCTACCACTGAGCTACATCTTCAGTCCTTTCTAGTTTATTTTAAGTTGTCCAGGCTGGCCTTGAACTTGCAATCGTCCTGCCTCAGCCTCCCAAGTCCCTGGGGTTCTAGGCATGCACCACCGGGCTGGCCAGAGTACCTTCTAATGGGAACATTTTTAAGCTAAAAATATTGACAACCAGCAGGCGTTCCTGGCTGTGGAGGGCGCCCATGCCGCTGGGTCCTGTAGGGTGCCCGGTGAGGGGACAGGGTACCCTGGCTGCTTCCCCTGCTCTTGCCATGTGACCCTCCTCGCCAGGAGCAGTGGAATTGCACCTTTGCCCGCACGAGGGAGTTGGGGGCAGGACATCTCCATGGCCCCGTCCTTGAGCACCCTGCAGGCGCAGGACCTTTAAGCTTGCTGCTCCCCTTTCTCCCCAGACTCCTGGCCCTGCCTCCCCACCCCCAGCCTGTCACCTTATCGGAGACCTCCCAGGCTCTGGATGGGGGCTGTGACTTCCAGGCGCCAAATGGGCAGCCTGAGCTTATCAGCGGCTGACCCTCTGATAACAAACACATCAGGTGTCAGGCGGGAGACACCGATGGTGAGCCCGGCTCAGCAGGAGAGGGGCCGTGGGCTGTGTCTTGTCCACTTGCTCCTAGCTGGGCTTTGCAGGGGGTGGGCTTGATAAGGGGTTGGGCAGCCCCTCTCAGGATAGGAACCGTGGGAAGGAGAGGTGAGAGCGGGAGGTAATTGTGGTCTCTCTCCTGGGCAGCCCAAGAGGACACTGGCCGCTTGGGCCCGGATCTGGGGCTGGGGGCTGCAGTGCTACTCCAGTGCAGGAGGCTTCCCACCTCCGGCAGGACCCCCGGCCTCCTCATATCAGGGGAGGGGACACCGCCCTGCTCTCCATGGTCCCAGTCTGGCGTCCGTACTTGCATCCTCTCAAGAGCTGCCCACTTGTTCCCCCGGGTTGCTCTCTGGCTCCAGGGCCGAATCCCCCCACGTTAGCCTCAAAGCATCGGGACGGAGTGAACCCCGAGGTGACTGGGCCCGGCTCCTCTTGTAGCTTCTGTCCACCAGGTGGGTGGGGGCCGTGTCCATCTCGCCAAGCAGTGCTGCCTCTCCCTCTCTCCTGGCGCCTGGACACGGCTCAGGCCTCTCCTCCCTCCAGCCCGCCCTCATCCTCAAGGGTCATGGGTGCTCCTGCCGTGGGCCTGGCCCCCCTTGGGAGGGACTCGGGGGTCTCTGCTCCAAGCCAGACAGATGTGTGCTTACTCAGCCACTGTGGTCAGCTGCTGGCTAAGGCAGAGGGGACGGCTCCCGCCCTTCTGGGCTCATGTCCTGTGGGTCACGGTATTGACCCTGTGTCCCCGAAGAGGGGAAGGCTGGGGAAGTGACTTCCCTTAGAAGCAGATGGACAGGCCCAGGCCAGGGGTAATGCCGGGGGCTTGGGGTGGACGCCTGTGGCCGTCAATCTGAGCAGCCTGCCTGGGGAGTGGACAGCACACCTGCTCTGCGTACCCCCGAGGGCAGCGCTGGACGGCCCTCCAGGTGGCAGGAGGCCAATGGTTCACAGAGGCAGTGAGCACCACCTTGGAGAGCTCAGGAAAGACTGCAGGGCTGCCCTGCAGTGGGCACCGGGAGGTGTGGGCAGCGAGGGCTTGGCCTGAGCCCTGCCCACTCCTCTCCAAGTGTGCGAGGCCCCAGGGCTCCCGGCCAGTTCCCGTCCCCTGCAGTCCCCTGCAGGACACTCAGCTGGAGGGTGTGCGGGCTGCAGCTCCGGACAGGGCCCTGCCAGGTTGCACGAGAACCTCTCGACGCAGCGATTCCCAGGCCAAGTCCGTCTGCATCCGAGCCCGCGGCTCCACACAGCCGGGCCAGGACTCCCTTCGTCAGCAAACCCGGAGGGCGAGGGACTGCGGGAGCCGGTCACCTCCATGGTGAGCTTCGCCCTCTGCCACTGGGTAGTCGATTCGCTGCTGGCGGGGCCGGGCTGGCGTGCTCTGCAGAAAATGGGCTTCAGCAGAAAAGGCTACAACTGGTTCCCATGCCCCACGCCCAGGGGCAGACGCAGGGCAAAGGGGCCCAGCTGGCTCATGGGAACAGGGTGGGTGGTGCCGCCTCCTGCCTGTCCCTCTGCCCTTCCCTGGCCCCATGCAGCTGGTGGGCAGGGCGACCCCAGATCCCAAGCTGGCTCGGACAGTCCCCCCAACCTGTCCCGTTGCATGCAGAGTTGGCTCAAGGCTGACCTCGAGGACACTGCATCTTTGGAGAACGCGGCCCAACAGAGGCCAATTCCAAGGGCCTCAGATGCTCCCCAAATAATTTGGAGTGAGGTGCAGGCCCCGGGGTAGCCCAGGAGTACTCTGCCCCGCCCCCGGTGGTCTAGCGGTGCAGCGTCCTCTCCTGCCTGGGGTGGAGCTGGGTGCTAGTTCTGCCCAAGGTGCTGTGTGACCTGGGCTGACATCCTGTGGAGGAGGGGTCGCCCACAAGCCTCGGGCTGAGCCCCCGCCAGGCCGGCCTGGGGAATTAGAATTTCACTGCAGACACAACAGGAGGAATAAACCAGGAGAAGTTACACAGTACACCTTTTCTCCCTCTTACATACATACTTTTTTTTTTTTTTTTCCTCTTTAAAGAAGTATAGTTTAATCTGAAAATTTATGAATGGTGTTGTTTTTTTTTTGTTGTTGTTTTTTGGTGGCACTGGGAATGGAACCCAGAGGTGTTCTATCTTTGAGCTACAATCCCAGCCCTATTTTACTTTTTATTTTCAAATAGGGTCTCACTAAGTTGCTGAGCGCCTCACTGAGTTGCTGAGGCTAGTCTTGAACCTGCACTCCCGCTGTCTCAGCCTCCCCGAGTACTGGGCCCGGCCGTGAGTGGTGATTTCTAAGTCAGCAGAGGAGCTGTCCTTGCTGTGGGTCAGGGCTTCTAGAACAACAGCGCATGGGTCTCCGTGGTCTCGCCTAGCTGCCTCTCAGGATTTGGGGGTGCAGCGCCCTCAGAAAGAAGCGGGAACTCAGGTCCCTCGGCCGTCCTTCCCTCTGCCCCACTGGACTTCTATCTATCCATCTGGCCCTGTCGCCGGCCTGCCGGGTGGTTGGGGGAGTCCCTTGCTTGTTTTCCTATCTGTCCAGTGGGAGGTGGATTCGTGCAGAGGCCGTCAACTAAGAGGTCGTAGGAGGGTGAATGACCTGAGCGTACGATGGCAGTGGTGGTGGTGGTGGGGGGATGGCTCCTCTGGAGCAGACCCAGCCTGCCCAGTGCGGCCAGTCTTCAGTGGTCAGCCAGTGACCGCAGGGCGCCTCTGCTCTCTTCCCATCCTTCTTAATCCCTGGCCTGGACTAAACTCCTTTGGAGAGTTCTCCTCCCCCGGTGCTTTGCCTCGGCTCTCAATTTCTGCTGGCGTTTCTCTGCGCTCTTGCTGGGAGCGTGGGGCGGCCATCTTGGTGTAGGCGGGGCTTCTCTGTACAGGGTTGTGCGTTGACCCGGGGGCCCGGGCCGGCCGTAGGATGGCTCTGGCGGGCCTCCTGCTCCTACCTCTGCCAGGCCCCGGCTCCATCCTGGGGGTGCTCTGTCCCTCCCAGCTGTCTACTTCTGTTCCTGATCCTGCCTTCGTCCCCACACGTTCATGGTTCCTCCTCGCCAGAGCTGCACCATCTGTCTCCATGAGGAAGCAGTGCCCATTGGTGCTGCGATGGGCTCTAACCCGCCAGCCTCCCCCTTCGGGACCTGCTGCTTAGGACCTGGTGGCAGGCTGCATGGGTGTCCTCTGGCGTGCATCTGTGTGTGCCAGATGGCTCTCTGAACGGAGACACCGAGTCACAGGTGTGCGCAGGTGCAGAACTGCAGCCTGCTTTCCTGGAAGGCTGTGACCATGGGCCCTTTCCCCAGGGGCGGCTGGCCCTGGCACCTACCTGGGCTGTGTGTGTAGGTGGCTGTGCCTTGGCTGCCTGCCAAGGGCCCTGTCCTGGCCTGAGGTCCCAGGAGCCTCCGTGTGAGGAGGTTCAGGTCCAGCTGATGTGGAGCCCGAGTTCCAGCTCCCCTGCTGTGGGACTGGGGCACCGGGCCTCCAGTGACCGTCTTCCTGCTCCCACCTGCCCAGTGAGCTGGGCAAAGCGATGTCCTCCCCGAGATGCAGGGTCTCCCCGTCCTGCCCAGCTGCCCGGGCTCTGAGTCCCCACTGCCCATCCCTGGTCTCCTGCAGCTTCAAGGCTGCAGGGCTGGTGCAGTGCCCGGCCCGGCCTGGCCCGCCGGCCACCCTGGGCTTGAGTGCATTGGCGCTGAGGCTGCACTGCAGTCGGGGCTGTCGAGGGAGTCCAGGCCTTTTCCTCTGCGTGGCAGCGGCAGCGGTGGAGCTGGCCCCGGTCCACATGAGCCGTTCCCCCGCCCTCCCTGGCCTCCTCCTTCCTTCCTCCCTCTCTTTGCTCAGTCCCCCTCCATCTCTCTGACTCAGTGCCCACTCCCCTCCCGCTGGCTCTTCTTTTTACACCCCCTTGTCATCCAGATCCTCCCCTTACCTGCCCTGTGCGGAGCCTGCTGTCCTGGGCCCCTTGCCCTTGGGATTGGGCCCCTCCATCAGCGGTTCAGAGGTGACAGGCTGGGGTGCCCGGGCATCGCCTGCCCCCATTACCCGTCCCCACTCTGGCCCGCTGGCTCTCCGGTTCAACCCCAGCACAGCCCTCCCCGGGAGGCCCTAGCCTGGTGACGGTAGCAGGACACGGTGGGCAGAGATCTCGGGGTCCCTCGGGGGCGCCTGCAGCTGCAGTACCCACTATTAAGCAAGAGGGGTCCGGCAGCAGCCAGGCCCTTGGGTGGCACTGGGGAGAGCCAGGCTCCAGGACCTCCTGGTCCTCTAGCCCATGGAGCACGTGTGCTCCTGAGATGTACTCGCCCAGGAGGACCAGAGGTGCCTGGACAGCCAGTGGGTTCTGGGGACAGGCTGGTGGCGGGGCAATCTCAGTGAGGCCAGCCCTGAATGCTGATCCCCAAGATAAGGCACGTGTTCACTGAGCCCCGCTCTGGCCTGTGATGCCCATGCGTTCCCCTCCCAGGCAGCGCCCTGCTTTCAACCAGCTCAGAGCAGGCTGCGGGGTCCAGCAACACACAACAGCTTCGGCTTTGCAGAGGACCTGTGTCCTGCACCTGGGACGGGTCCCCTCACCTGGGACGGGTCCCTGCCCCTGGGGTGGGTCCCTGCGCTCGGAGCACACCAGAACAGAAGCGTGCAGCGCCAGGAGGTGTCTGAGCCAGTCACAGAGAAGCCCCCGGGGACCCTTGGAGGGTCTGCAGAGCCGGGGACTTCTCTTGGCCACTTCTGTCTGCTGTAGGACTGGTCACTGGCCAGCAGCACCGGGAAGGTGGTCTCCCCTGCCCTGGCTCTCCCCGTGGGGCAGCACCCTGCGGAGGCAGTGGCGGTGGGGTCTGGCAGGGGGACCCAGGCATAGGGGGTGCTGGGATCAGCTCCTACTAGGGACCTAACAACTGTCCGTGTGTCAAACCCAGCTGCCCAGGGCCTGCAAGGCTGGTGTGCCCGTGTGTGGCCCAGCTGTTACCAGCAGGAGCCTTTCTCCCCAGCCTGGGGAGGCAAGTCTGCGTGGACCTCACCGCCTCAGGCCAGCCAAGCCCTTGGGGTGCACGGGCCTTGGACAGAGAGGCAGAGAGGGCAATGTCCAGGCCCGAGGAGTGGCGTGGACAAGGCGGCTGGTTCCTTTTGGAGCAGAGCCGGGGAGAAACGCCCTGTGTTCTCGAAGTGAGCTCCCTCCAGCCGACCTGGGCAGAGCAGGGCCTGGCTCTCGCTGGCCCTGGGGTCTCACGAGGTACCTCTGCTTGCTCAAGGCCCCTGGGAGACCTGTGACTAAGAACACTTCACCCCTGTCCAGCCTCAAATATGGCCAGTCGCAGCCCCTGGGGAACACCTTGTGGAAAGGCTGTTCTATCTGTCTGCTCTGGGCCCCGGAGCCGATGGGCTGACCCTTAGGTGTCACTTGATTTTTGGGGGTACTGGGGATTGAACCTGGGTCACTAGATTGCCGAGGGTCTCAGCTAAGTTGCTGATGCTGGCCTTGAACCTGTGATCCTCTTGTCTCAGCCTTTACCCATGGGTGTCACTTTGTTGTATCAAAGGTTGGTCCTAGCCAGGCGTGGTGGCGCACACTTGTAATCCCAGCATTTGGGAGGCTGAGACTGGAGGACTGCAGGTTGGAGGCCAGCCTCAGCTACTTAGTGAGGCCCTCTACAACTTAGTGAGACCCTGCTTCAAAGTAAAGAATAAAAAAATAGGACTGGGGGTGTAGCTCAGAGGAAGAATGCCCCTGGGTTCAATCCCCAGTAACACACACACACACACACACACACACACACACACACACACACACACACAGAGTTGGTCCTACTCTTTGGCTTGTGTTTTTTTGGGTGGGGGGTTGGGGGGCCTTGCTGAGTGTGAGCATGACCCGATTCTGTCCCTCAAGAGCCAATGGGGGATGACCTCTTCCCTGAACCCAGTACCTTTTTAAGGAGCATCTCTCAGGGAGTCTGCCAGGGCACCCTGACCGTGAGGGAGGTCGATTTTGGGGTACGGTCCAGGTGGGGGTACCAGGTGGGACAGGACAGGGCCTCTCCACCCCCCGTACCTCACTGCTTGGGTGGGAAGGCAGGGCGAGGCCCACAGTGGGGCAGAGCCGCCTCCACGAGCCCCTCCCTGTCCCCAACTCCGGCTCAGACGCATGGAGCGACGTGGCCAGTGTGGTGCCGTCATGGCCGGCTCCGGGAGGGCCTGGGCCTCCTCCAATGCTACTGTGAGGTCACTAGGCCTTCATGGAAAGGTGGAGTCCCTTTGGCCATCCCAGGCCAAATCTGGCCCTGCAGGGGGATTCCCTGCAGTGGAAAGCAAGAGACTCGTCGTCCTGGGGGCCTGTGGATGGCGTCTGGGCCTCCGGGTCAGCCAGGGCCAGCGACTCCGCTCCCCCGGGGCCCATGCAGGAGTCTTCTCACAGGAGGGCACTGAGGGGCCACCCTTCCTGGCCCCAGAGAGGGGGTGTCCAGGAGCACCAGGGCTCCTCTCCCCAGCCTTGCACCTGTCCTTTCCTGGCCTTTAAATAGACTCCACCAGGCGCCCTGTTCCTCCCTCCACCTCCGAGGCCAGCTTAGACTTCCCCTGCCCGTGGGCACAGCAGGAAAACAGCCAGAGGACGCTTGGAGGTGGCTGGGGAGCCAGAATGCCAGGGTCCATGCCACACTGGCCTCCCGCTTGCTGTGACCTCCAGGAGGACGTGTGACCAGGCTTGGGGCAGCGGCTCCCACAGCAGTAAGGTGGCATGTCTACCGTGTCCAGGCACCAGCCCCTAGGCCCTGCTTCTGACTTCTCCGGAAGGCCATGGGGGTCTGCGCATCTGTACACGGGTGGGCCGGCGGCTGCAGAACCCGTGTCCGTGCTCGTCCCCGCAGCCCCGGGGCGGGTGGCGGGTGGAAGGGGCGCCTGGCTTATCTCACCAGCCTGGTCGGCGGGGTTGCAGAGTGTGCCGAGGGCTGAGCTCCGGCTGCATGGCTATTTTTAACCTGAGCCTGGTAAATGCATTTCTACAGGAAAACCACTCTCCCAGATCAATCGCTGCAGCTGCGCGGCGTGGCCGGCCGAGCGCATGCACGCCCATCTGCTCCCCTGGCCGGCCGCTGAGGATGTAACTGAAACCTATCAGCTGACCGGGGCAGGATAAATCCGGCTTCTCGACAACTGTGCGGCTCTCCTCTCTGGTTACAGAGCACAGCCCCACCCCCGCCGTCCTTAATATAACTGCGGAGTCATGCTGGGCCCCCCGGGGGGACCGCTGGGGGAGACGCTCTGGGTCTGGGCCCAGGGTGGTGTTGTCGGAGCAGAGTGCCAAGGCTCTGGCTTTGTTTCCAGCGGTGACAGAGGCTCCTCCTGGTGGTGCCCTGGTACCACTGGACTGGGAGTTCACTGGGAGCCACGGCACCCTGAGAGTCACCACCCTGGGTCTGAGCTCATGGATGATATTTGGGAAAAAACGAGGGCTTTCCTCGGAGCCTAAAGGGATCCTAGAGCGAGGGGAGGCCATGCCCCATGCCAACTACAGTGTTATATCACTGGCTACCCAAGTGCCCCAGAGCCTTCTGGAATCAAGCCCTCCCCCTCCCCAGGCAGCTCTGTAGAGGGGTCTTCCCTGACCGCCTGGTCTAAAGCAACACCTTTTATTTGTCACCTGAGCTATACTTTACATCACCTGGTTCATCTGTTTGCCTTCTTCCTAGAATGCGGGCCACCGGGGCAGGCACACTGTCCGTTTGTTTACAGATATAGCCCAGCGCCCAGAGCAGCTGAAGGTACACCAGGAGAAGGACAGTGTATCAGTCAGAACAGGCTGCGTTATGCCTCGGTGACAAACATGTCCATGCCATAGCTGAGTGGCCGTGGAGGAGTTTTTGCTGACATTACACAGGCATCTGGGCCTTTGGGTCACTGTGGCAGGGCCAGCTGCCCAGGAGCCTTCTGCACACCTCGCGAGCTCTTGGCATTTCACTGGTTAGATCAAGTCCACACACAGCTGGCCACACAGGACCGCCAGGGAGGGAGGGGGCAGCACTGGGGACGCCGGGGAGTGGCCCAGTGCTAGAAGGGCCAGGTGACACTGGGGCCGAGGTGTGTGGGCCGCTCTGCCCGATCTGGCACTGTGTGCTGGGGGTGTGCAGAGGCAGAGGGAGGAGAAGGAAGGGCTGGGCTCTGCGTGGAACAGCCCACGCTCCTTGTGACCATGCAGAACCCGGGAGAACTCTGGCCCCCCACAAGCCTGGCGGAGTTCCCTTGGGCTCCTGCTGGGGGCTGTCTCGGGGAGACCGAGTCGGCAGAGGTAAACCCTGTGACCCGTGACAAACTGCGTGTGTTTTCATTTGGTGCCTTTCTTGTCCAACCAGGAGGAACTTGGAGCCTCGATTAGTTTCTCGGGGAAGGCAGGTCAATTCTGGCGTGCTGGAAAAGACACACTAGTCTTCGGCAGACCCTGTGTCACCCCGGGGTGGGGGCTTTCCCGGCAGTCATGGGCGGGGACGCAGGGGCCGAAGGTCCAGAGGAAGGGCCAGTCTACTACTGGACGCAAGGCTTGGGGACGCCGCCGCCCCAGGCCGTCCTCTGGGCAGTCCTGTGGCTGGAGCTGGTCTGGTCCCCACGGTGAGGTTGTAAAGTTGAGACCAGAAGGGGAAGAGGCCCAGGGCCAGCCCGGGAGAGGCTTGTCCGTTTGCTTTCTTCCTGGAAGTCCACGGAGCAGGAACACGGGCCATGGGTTTAAAGACATAGCCCACTGCCCAGAGCAGAGACCAGGGGACAGCCAAGAGTGAAGGAGCGTAGGAGGCGTCAGGAGCACCGGCTGACCGCGCACCGGGGCCCTGTCCTGCACCACAGACTGCCGGGAGGTCCTGGAAGTTGGAGACACTGTCCCGTGCTGGCCGGAGCAGGCGACCGGAACTGGCTTTGGCCATGAACCTCCGCGCTGGGATCCCCTCAGACTGAAGCTGCGTGAGCACAAGCAGGATCCACCCTGCCCAGGGGCGGCCTGCAGCGGGGACGCCACTGACGGTGTTTGTGCAGGCGGTGCCGGCGAGGGGAATGAATGCAGGAGTGCGGAGTGAAGGAATGAATGCTTGAGGGGGAGCACGAGAACCCAGCCCCCTCCTCCACCACCTCAGCTCTAGAAGGCGGCAGGCCTCCATTTTCTCCTCTGCGAATAGAGCTGATAAAGAAGGGACTGGGCTTGGCAGCTGCTCAAGTCAGGGAGGAGGGGGCTTGCGGGTGGGAGAGGGGCCGGGCCGGAGGAGGTGAGGGAATGAGGAAGGGAGGGAGGGACCGAAGGAGGCAGGGAGAGAGATCCCCGGAGAAGGGCCGGGCTGGGGCTGCCACGTGGCTCCAGGACTCAGGAGCACCCTGGGCTCTCGGGTCGACTCTCAGGGGCCGGTCTCCAGGCCCAGGATCCTTGCCTCCCCGCTGAAAGCTAAAGGGGCTCCCCAACTAAGCAGGCCCATCCCCCCCAGGGGGCATGACGCTGCCTCTTTAGCTAGGTCCTGTCCTCCTTCCTACCTCCCTCCTCCACCTGCTACCCCCTCCCTTCCTCTCCCCACCCCTGGCACCCTTCCTGCTGACCCTGTGCCCCACCTGGTGGGGTGTAGACCCCCAGGGCTTCCTGTGTGCCTGCCCCATGGCTGCACCCGGGCCCTGCAGAGCTGGTGCCAGGACCTTGCGGCCTCCCCTCCCCGTGGGAGGAGCAGTGGTGCTGCCCCAGCACCCGGCCCCCCGCCAGCCAGGTCTTCTCAGGATTGTGGTGCTGGCTGTCCAGTGGGCTGGCCACAGGGTACACAGAAGCCGGCCGGGGCAGCTGCTGGCCCAGCTGTCAGGGGAGAGGTCATCATGCCCCGGGAACAGGCCTGCGGCGGGACTGGGCCCTCACGCCCCTCCTAACTCATGCTCCCTGGGCCCGCGGGCACCAGGACAGATGGCCTGGCCGCCCCGCCCAACTGCCCCCCACGCACCCCGGTTCCCCCACGGTCCTGCAGGTCCATGCTCCAGGTCTGGGCTGACTGTCTTGAGCATCATCAAGAGCTCAGCAGGGACAGGACAGCCCCCTGCCACTCTGTGTGACCCCAGTGGCTGTCACAGGGTCTTTACGGCATGAGTGAACCCTGGGGCGCATGCCGGATTGTATGAGGGTGACCGGAGGCTAGCTTTATTCCTAGGAATCCTGGCAAAGATCAAGCAGCCCCACCCCAAACTATTTGTAGAACAAACGAAAGCCCGTACAAGACAGCAGGGAGGTCTTTCAGGGCTCAGTGGACCCCAGAAAGAGCAGAGGCCGGGCCACACGGTCTCCTGGTTCCTACAGGACTGCATGGTCCTGTTGATGATTCTGAGGATCCAAGATTCAGATCACACACAGGGATCCTCCAGTTTCACACACATGGGAAGCAGGGGTACCTGGATATGGGAACGGGAAGCAGGGTGCACTGGCCAGAGTCTCCCCAAGAAATGGCTGCATCCAGCTCAGCCCAGGACACAGGGGCCTTGCTCCAGGCCGCAGGCTGGTTCTGGGAGTCCCTTGGGCCTGTCAAATGCTGTCCAGTAAGGCCCACCCTGTGGACCAAGGGGTGCCTCCTGCCTCCTCGGTAGGTGTTCCTTTGGACCCGCCCACTCGAGACTGAGCCCGGAGCATCTCAGCGTTTGAGCTGCAAGGGAGCTGGAATGGGGTGGGGGGCGTCTCAGACCCACCTGCTGTGGCTGCTCAAATGCTTTGGGATCAAGGGTCCTCAGACAGCCGCACGGCTCATCCTAGCGGGAGTGCCCCGGCGGCTCTGGCGGCTCTGGGGAGGCTTCCTGCTCCTGCTCCTCCACGGTGGTCCTCTTAGCCTTGTGGGGTACGCACAGCCCAGAGCGTGTGGGTGTCTCTGGCCAGGGCGGTTCCTGGAGTTCAAGGCCTCCTGGGTGACCAGCCTGGACCCCTCCTACTCATTCACTCGCTCGATCCTTGGACAAATATCCCTCTGTTGCAGTCCAGGCCCAGTGGGCGCAGGGCTTATGGGATTAAGCTGGAAAGTGCCGTCCTGGGCCTGGGGACTCTGTCCAGAGGGAGAAAGCTAGGGCAGCGCCAGGAGGCTGTGCCTGGGGCGCACGCCCCTCCCCAGCCTCCCTGGGCAGTGTCCTTATCTGAGGAGAGGGCAGGTGTCCTCCGAGGTGTGGCACTGGGGAAGTCCTGGATGCACACAGCCCCCAGGCGGTGTCCCTGAGATGGAAACCTGGTGGGTCAGGGCGGCTGACCAGGCGGCTGGTGCACCGTCGCTTCTGCTGACTGCAGATTCCCAGCCTCCGGTGGCTCGGCCTCCCTGGTTACTGGACTTTAGGGTGAGGGACAAGATGACGCTCTCAGGAGTGACGCAGAGGGACAGTGAGGTGTGTGCCTGGCCCTCAGGCACAAGGATGGGCCAGCTGGTCCTGCCACCTCCTTTCCTTCATGTCCCCTCTTTACAGAGCTTGTCACGGTGGGCCCCGGACTGTG
>PVLC010039282.1:0-14019 GCA_004027655.1 Graphiurus murinus
TCCATCCTGCTTGTAGCCCCCTGAAAACCACCCACTCCATAGCTTCTTGCTTGAGTTTCCAGACACTTCCTGTAGTGTTAAAACTATGCAATAAACATACACGATAAACTGTGTTTCATCTCTCCATGAAGGCTTTTTTCTCCTACGACCTCAACCATTAAGTGTGGACTATTTTGATGTGGAAGACTATCTTTTTGGGGGATAAGCTCCTATTTCTTGGGTCTGAGCTCTGGCTCTGGCAGCTTCTGCAAGAGCCATAACTGTGAATCTTGGCATGTTGTCATTATCTCTAATATGCTCTGTGTACAGGAAATCCTGAGAGACTGGTAGGGGGAGAGGGGATGAAGAAATCACATTCATCAGAACAAGCTGGACAATTTCCTCAAGTAAGGAATTTGTCTAACATCTAGTGGTTTCCTCCAGAAGAGTTAGTGTACTTTCTTAACGTACTGATAAGATTAATGCATAGAATCACCGTCTGCGGATCCTTGGCTGCCTCTGAGAGCCAACTTTAATCCTCCTGACTTCTTAGTTTTCCTAGCCATGCAGAAAGTGTAAATGGCAATGTTTAAAATCTGTAAAATATTAAGATTGCCATAATATTATTGCAATATGTGGCAATCATTATGGAATGATAGGCATCTATTAAGCCTGATGTGTGTTAAAGTAAACTTCTAATCTCTACTCTCCAGCTTCTATACCTGCCATCTTTTGTCACAGGTAATGGCAACTTCATCTTTACAATTGCTTAGGCAAACAAACCGTGATATTTTTTAGTCTTCTTTCTCTCTCATTTTGCAACGCACCCAGCAGGAAAGCCTACTGACTTTATTGGTTTCTCTTTCTTCCAGCTGGCCCCAAAGAGACCACAACAAAGGAGGATACATTTTAAGCCAATAAGCTCAGGATGTGCACCTAAGAGATCTCACAGAAACCTCACCTATAAGTGGGGATTGGGGAACATGCTTTCAGAATTTGTCTGGAATCTGAAATCTTCTCATGATCTCCACTGTGCCGCTCTGATAACGCTGTTGGAATCTCTAGTATGGATTTACTGACCTCTTAACTTTTCTCCTTGCTTTCTCCCCATGCCCAACAAACATATGCATGCACACATGTGCACGTGCACACACACACACACACACACACACACACACACACACACACACACAGTGTATTTTCAACAGGTTAGCCAGAGTGACCCTGTTAAACTGGAAGTCAGGCCATTCAATTCCTCTGTTCAAACCTTTCAAAGGGCTCTGCATTTTGCACTGAAAAAAGCCCAAGTCATACAAGGGCCTGTAAATCCCCGTCAGTTTCCTGCTTTATTGTCTCCTACTCTCTCCTACTCTACTCAGATCCTGCCCCAGTGGCTTCCTTATTACCCCTGGCAACAAAGCCTTGCTCTAATTCTTCCCCAGTGTCTGCTTGGATAACTCCCTCACCTTCTTTAAGTCTTGGCTTAAATATCTCTTCCTGGATAAAGTCTACTCTGACTTTCCTGTCCATACTGCCACTCACTTACCTTCTTCAACTTTTTAATAGCATTTATTGTCTTCTCACATGCAGGTAACCTACTTTCTATGTTTATTGTCCTCTGCCCACAATACAAACTTAGAACGTAAGTTCCATGAAGGCAGGAATCACTGATGCACCTCAAGCACCTAGAACAATACAAATAGCACATGCTAGGCAACTTATGCATGTCTGCTGGAAGACTGAGGGAATGAAATCCACATGGGATGATGAAGACGATTGATTTATGAATATGCAATGAACCAGGGGATCAGCAGCTCCAGAGCCTGTGGTTGCTGAACAACATTCCTAACAAGAAGGATGTGGCAAAGGAAAGCATGGCCGGTGTGGTGGTGCATCCATGTAATACCAGTACTCACAGAAAGAAAGAAAGAAAGAAAGAAAGAAAGAAAGAAAGAAAGAAAGAAAGAAAGAAAGAAAGAAAGGGAGAGGAAGGAAGGAAGGGAGGGAGGAAGGGAGGGAAGGAAAGGAAGGAAAAGGAAAGAAGGAAGGAAGAGGGGAGAGAGGGAGGGAGGGAAATGATGGGAATCTAAGGAGAAATCTTTCAAGAAAATGGGCTAAAAAGAAGTGAAAGGAATCCTGGGAAGACAGCCCTGGTGCATTCTTCTTCCTGTTCCATTTCAGGATGACTGGAGTTAGGACTTGTCCTTGTTTTTAATTAGAATCCGAGTGATGAGAAATGCTGTGGGGATCGGGTTCCCTCCTGCACAAGTATTTCCTGGTGTGGTTTCAGGTGTCCCTTTCCTTAGGTGGGTTTGTCACTGAGGGATTAAAGCACGTTGTCACAGCACTGCTGACCCATGTGCAGTATCTTGGATCTCTATTCAGTTCCTCACATTCACCTTCAGGCTGAAACCTTGAACTTGGGCCCTGGAACCCAAGGAGCCCTCTGGGTTTGCTTCTGTCCCCTTCTGCCTTTAGAGGAATTAAAGTGAGATGAGAAGGGTGCACAGCCTGGAAAAGAAAGGAGAAGGTGCATACATAGGAGGGAGGTCTACAGGAAGGAGAAGATGGATGGCAAGGCCTGGAAGATGGAGAGTAAATGGGAAGGGCAGATGCGTTGAAACAGAGCAGGATGGCAGGCTGAGGTGGGGCAAACAGGATTGTTAATTTGCTATGTGTGCTCCTTATTTCCTAGCATCTTCAAGCACTGTGTTCCCTGATGATACCTGGAATGTGCTATTTATTTATTCTCCACAAAATATGTAAAAAAACTACTTCATCTCTCACATTTAAAATCATTCCCAAGCCAGGCATGGTGGGACATGCTTGTAATCCCAGTACTTGGGAGGCTGAGACCAGAGGATCACAGGTTCTCTGCCAGCCTCAGCTACTTAGTGAGGCCCTCCGCAACTTAGTGAGACCCTGTTTCAAAATAAAGAATAAAAAATAGGACTGGGGTTGTAGCTCAGAGGTAGAATGCCTCTGGGCTCTGGGTTCCATCCCCAGTACCAAGAAAAAAAAAAAAAATCATTCTCAACAGGGGAAGAAAGTACTTTCCCCAAATCTGAAAGCACAAATTCCTTTAAAAATGAAAGTTGTAAAGATGCTCACTGCCCCCAAGCATTCGATGCTGCACATCCATCCTAAGAGACTTACCATTTTATGCCTCTGATGGAGATGGTCCCCACCATTTTTCTCAAGCTGGTCTTGGTGACTGGGAAATTTATGAACAGCAAATTACCTTTACTCAGTTGACGTGTGAATACATGCGCTGCAGGAGTAGCAGTAACTGAGACAGAGCAATGTATTGGCAGAAATTAAAGAACATTTTTCCCCCCAGAATAGGAGGAACCTATATGAATGAGACTTTTCAGATCTTCCAGCAGCCTACTGAAAGGCCCCATGTTGTCTAAACTGCCTCTTGTAGGGTAATTGCCAAAGCAGTGCATATAAAAAGAACACTGGAAAGGTGCAAAAGTCATTAACAGGGGAGAAATAGGAAGCAATCAGCAACACTTTACGCAAATTATTACCATGAAATTATACTCCCGGCTTGAGATAAGTGTCCTGGATCTGTTAAAGCTATATACACCTCACTGGCTTAGCTGTGACTGGGGAAAGTTTTCCTCTTTGGTTTATTTATGAAGTGTTAGGCCACGATGGACGGCCATGCTAAAGGAAGGGGGGCTGCCCACCTCTTCCCGGGCTCCCTTCAAAGACTTGCTTCCTGCAGGGAGGCCTCGTGAAGAGAAGCTGCACAAATACTGGATTGGACAGGAAGCTACCTTTGGGGATGAAATGGAAAGTGATTGGGCCAACTGTATTTTACTCTGAAGTCATTTTGAGAAGAAAAGCCCAAGGACTCTTTCCTGGATTACCACGGGAGTTGGAACGTGGGAGCTGGCTGCCAGAGCTCACTTGGCACCTTTCTGGTTCCCTCCCGCAGCCGCTCAGCCATCAGTCTGCTGGGAAAGCTTGCTTTCCCCTTTCCAAGAGTCTTGAATCTCCCCAGATCCACTACTTGGTGTTGAATATCCTGATGCCTGGCCTTATGTTAGGACCCAGCATCCTCTGGCCTCTCTCTTGGAATCAACTTTTTAAAAATATTCTCAGCTCCCATGACTTAGCCTATTATTGATGACTTCCCCTCCCATCTCCCTGTAAAAATCTAGTTTCTGAACTGCAGGCTGATCTTCCCCCCTCTCCTTCTTAGCAGTGTAGACCATTGCACTTGGAGGGCAGTTAGAACAGGTTCCCTTTCAGGAAACCTCTTTGCAGCCTGATTGCCTGTTTTTGAGCCACATTTCTGGTCACAGTGGGCTACACTGGTGTACTATGCTCCTCAAGGAACCAGGTCAGGACCCTGGGGTCTTAGATATGTCAACAGGCAGTGAGTTTTTCTGGCAGGCACCTAATCCTCCACCTCCCTCACCGGTGCCCCTGGCATATGCCCAACACTCTCTCACCATATCTGCTTCCTGAAGGCATCATTTCAGCTCTCAACAGTCAGCCTAGAGGTAGTGAAAATTCTCTAGCTAGTACAGTTGACCTTTTTACCTTCTTGTAATAATTACAAACAAACCTGTGGGAAATAAGGCTTTGATTTTTGTTTTAAGACTTTACTTGAATCTTGGATGCCTATTTTTGCCAGGAGGCAGGGAGGGGGTTGTAGTATAAACTGTGCACAGTGAATTCAGACATACGGAATAGAAAAGACTTAGTAAAGGTACAAGAAACAAAGTTTACAGATCTTAATGCTATTGCAATACAGTATTTTTAAATCTATACTCCCTAAAATCTTAGAATTATAAAATATTACAGTTGAAAGGTAATGTAGAAATTATTGTACTTAGCCAGGCATGGTGGCACATGCGTGTAATCCCAGTACTTGGGAGCCTGAGACAGGAGGATCCAGGTTCGCCTCCAGCCTCAGCTGTTTAGTGAGGCCCTCTGCAACTTAGTGAGACTCTGTTCCAAAATAAAGAATAAAAAATAGGACTGGGGGTGTAGCTTGGAGATAGAATGCCCCTGGGTTCAATCCCCAGTACCACAAAAAAATTATTGTATCTAATCTCAAAATGAAGAAAATAATACCATCTACACATATCTAAAATGTTGTCATGCAGTCTTTCAAACCTTTTAAGACTTTATAAAATAACTCATTTCAGTTAAAACAGCCCAACATTGGAATTATTACTATCTTACATTGAAATGCCTTCAAGTAATATCCTTCTACCTCTATGTTTTGCTTTCTGGAAGTATGTGAAAAATTATTAATATAATCTACAAGTTGAAGGAGGCACAGACAAATATGTTGCTGCATAGCATAATTCTCCAGATCTTCCCCCTGATGAAGTCTCTCTACTTCTTTCAGCTCTTCATTAGGTGACCTGGTTGCAGATTAGTCTCCACTTTGGTCTCTATTTTGGACTCAATTTCTACTAAAATTTGGTTCCCAGGTGTGATGGTGGTGACAACCAAAGAGTTCAGTTGCTGAAGGAGATTCACAGAACCTGAAAGGATAGTGCTTATAAATCTTTATTGTAGGCAAAAAGACACAGTACAGCAAAAACATACAAGACATACAGCACAACCAATGTTACCCTCACAGCAAGAGTCTGGAGGGTCTGGGCCAAGGTCTCACTATTTTCCCTCTCTATGGGTCATACTAGACATGCTTCTAGTCAGAATATATATACTAATAGCACCTCAGAACCAGGGAACTCAAAATGCATTCATGTCTGGGGAGCCTTATACTACTTACTGGTCATATAAGTATGTTTCTTGCTATGTAACCTGATCCAATGACAAAACCCTCTGAGGATCTCATCGAGTCTAGATACTAATTATCAGTCTCAATGTTATTAACAAACAACGCTTATAAGCTGGTAAAAATCCCTAAACATCCTATCCTTTGAATTCGTGATTACAAAGCAACACTATTATTCAGCATATTTCATGCCTTGACTTGGGGTTGGTGCTGTGTAGATACAGCTCTCACTTCAGAAAACCACTCAGGCCAACTCCAGGCGTGCTGAACTGATGCTCAGATGTGGCCTGACGCGTTCAGCATGTGGTGGGATGATGCCTCCCCTGTTCTGGATACTATCATCCACTCCTCATTTAAAAACATTATCTGTGATTTCCTTTCTCAGCAGAAATTGGCTCATCCTTAGTCTGGACCTACAAGAGCCAATTTTTGTTACAGAAAGAAGGCTAACTGAAGCTTTGTTTCACTCATTAGTGGAATCTGAACATGGTCTTATCTCACAATCCAGAAAGATTGGGTGTTCTACCTCCAAGCTGCACCCTCTGCCTTTAAAAAAAAATTATTATTATTTTTGAAACAGGATCTTGCTAGATTGCTGAGAGCCTTGCTCTGTTGCTCAGGTTGTCCTTGAACCTGAGATCTTCCTATCCCAGCTTCCCAAGTACCGGGATTATTGGCAAATAAGCATTTATTATCTCGAAGTTATGGAGGCTGGGAAGGCCAGGAGCATGGTGCTGGTATTGGCTCAGCTTCTGGTGAGGGCCCCTGGCTATATCATGATACAGATGAAAGGCAAGTGGGCACATGCAGAAGAGACAGAAGAGGAGGAACAGCCTCGATTTACTAGTTTGCTCTCAGCAACCGATCCATTTTGTGATACTGAGAACTCATTCATTCTTGTGAGCGTGAGTCCAGTCTCCTGAGAGCAGCATTAATCCCCTTGTTGACAGTGCAGTGACCCAAACACCTCTAACAAGTCCACCTCCTCTCAATACCACTCTGTTGGAAATCTAACTTCAACAGGAGTTACAGAGGGGACAACCCCCATTCAAGCTATAGTACCAACTAAATTCCAAGAACCTCTCTGTTCCCACTCAACTCTTGTTGATAAGACTCCAGACTGCCTCATGTCTGAGCAAGCCTGGATTAAAATATATTAGGCAAGAATATTTCTCCAGTAGAAAAGCTAAACTGAACTTGTAAACCAGGTGCAAAGCAATCTTAGAGATTTAAAAAGAAGGAAACAGATCATTGAGCCTGGTGATCTTTAAAAAGCTTTATTTTAAAAAAGTTTTTAAACAATTGAGCCTTTGGTTTTCTAAAGGGAATATTACATGAACATTCCTTTGAATTTAATCAAAATGGATCTGCTAGAGAAGGGGAAGAGGAGGAATTACATCCAGAACACACAGGTCAGTTGGAATTCCACCACGTTTTTTTCCTTTGAGGAACCACTAGGGAATCTCCATAATATAGTTTGGGAACTTCTGGTCTATTCCAATTACTTTATTTTGAAAAATACTTGAAGACCACAGATACTAGAGATTTCCATGACATCGGTCTGAATGGTGAGTTTGTTACTATGTTTGTACCTTTTACGAAAGCAGAAGAACCAGGTTGTCAAATGGCACCAAATCTATGTTGTTTATTTCTTTTCATTCTATTAATTTCACATCACTTGCATTTTAAGCATGTACTGCATGCAAGATACTGTACTAGTGTTATAAGGAAGGCAGAGGGGACCAAGACTCAGGTGCTTCCTTCTGGAAGCTCAAGAACCAATGAGAACATGCATAGTTGTAAAGCTAGGGATTATGAATAGTGTGACTAAGCCAGGGGTGATAGTGCACACCTGTAATCCCAGTTCTTTGGAGGCTGAGACAGAAATAGTGCACATCTGTAATCCCAGTTCTTTGAAGGCTGAGATCTCACCTGCTAGATGAATCTCAGAAACTCAGCAAGACCCTGTTTCAAAATAAAAAAAAGGGCTGGGTGTGGCTCAGAGGTAGAATGCTTCTGAGTTCAACCCCCAGTATAGCAAAAGAAGAAGAAAAAAAAGAAAATATAGTGTAATTAAAAAAGAAAATCCTAAGGAAAAAAAAAAGAAAAATCTAAATTAAAAAAGGGGAGTTTTAAGTAAGGGTATTAGAATTCTCCAGAGAAACAGAACAAATAGAGTATGTGTAGCGAAAGAAAGAGCAGGAAAGAGAGAGATTTATTTTAAGGAACTGGCCCATGTAATGGTGGGGACTGGCTATTCTGAATTCTGTAGGGCTGGTGAGAATCTGGAGACCTCGAGAAGAGGTATGGTTGCACTTTATTCTACAGGGAATCTGGTGGCAGCTGTGTCTTCCTCAGGAGAACTCAGTCTTTCTTCTGAACCTGCAAGTGATTGGAGGCCCGCCCATGTTATGGAGGGTTATGGCATTGCTCAATGTCTCCTGATTTAAATGTGACTCTCATCTAAAAATTACCTTCACAGGGTCATCTAGATTGATATTTGATCAAATATCTGGATACTATAGCCTAGGCAGGTTGACACATCCAATTAACCATTGCAGTGGAGAAAACTGGGCAGTATAAAAAGGAAATCCTCAGACACAGTAAGAGAGGTGAGGGGTTAGGAAGGGAAGGCTTAAGGGTGCAGAGAGTACAGGGAGCTAAGGCACACATCTGAGGAATCAAGAGGCCTGCAGAGCAAAAGCTACGCAGGTCACTTAAGAAACCAAAAAGAAAAGAAAAGAAAAAAAAATCCAGGCAGCAAATGAACGTGACTCCTACCACATGGATGAGGCCTATTCCACACAAACAGGTAGTAAAAACCATTGTATTCAGGCAATAGCTAAAAGTGAATTAATTTTACTGAATTCTACCATTCTCCTCCACCGGGCCTCTGACTGATTAAGGTACAGACGCTCCCTTCTAGTTTTATTCCTGGAAGATAGATTAGTCAGCCACAAGTTCTTTCTTCCTGAGGGGACTAATTGCCAAATCACTTTGTAAATGGAGGGATCAAAAGACCTTTTATAAGGTGAAAGCTGTAGGATTCTTTCCCAGTTTTTGGTATTGCTGTGCCTTATTTAAAAAAAAGGAAAAAAAAGGAGCTGTAAATAATCTCACCTAGTTTCCCAATCCCCCATAATAATTTGCTTCCAAAGTAGGCAATTCCTAATTTTATCACATGCTTATCACATGCAAACTTCAGATTTGAAAATATTACATACTTTTACAGTCCAAATTAATGAATCATTCTTATTCCTTAAAAAAAATTTCCCACAAAGCTATTTGCTTTTATTTTCAGTATTATTAAGTAGTTGTTTTATTACTTTTGAGTACATATTTAAAGCATTTCTAATGATTAGGGAATTGTGAAATTATAGTAATAGCAATAATACTTCGATATGGCAACAATATGTTGCAATACTTTTCTGGGTAGTAACTGAAGAAGGTAAGTGTCACAGATTGCATATTTGTGTCTTCCCAAAATTTGTAATAACTCCTAATCCCTCACGTGATGGTATTGGGAGGTGAGACCTTTGGAACTGAGGCTCAGATGTGGTCACATGGGTAGAACCTCCATAATGGGATTAGTCACCTACAAGAATAAGAAGAATGAGTCAAACTTGCCCTCTCCACCATGTGAGAACATGGCAAGAAGGCAGCAGTCTGCACCTCAGGGAGAGAGCTCTCCCCAGGGCTGGAATCTGCCAGCACTTTGATCTCCATCTTCCCAGCCTCCAGAAACAAAGGTCTGTTCTTTAAGCAACCAAGTATATGGGATTTTGCTTTAACAGCCTGAACTGACTAGGACTTTAAGCTAGATGCTTTTTAAAATCATGTCACTCATTCTTTTGAGATTTCTCATGTTCTAGCCTATGGGGGTGGTCTTGGGAAATAGATGAAAATGAGAAATGGACTTAGCTCTAAGGAATCTGGCATGGGGAAATTACACAACAGAAATAGAATCCCAGAACCTGTGGGCACAGGACAGGGGTGATATGCTCTGCTGGCCTCAGGTTGGCCTAGCTATAAGAGTCAGGGACAACTCTACAAAGCTGGGTCTCAGAGGAAGAGAGTGATTTCATCAGAAGACAGAGGGGATGGATCTCAAGGCAGAGGGGACAGCATGAATGCTATAGTTTGGATCAGGAATATCCTTCAAATGACCATCTGTTAAAGACTTAATGGCCAGCCAAGCCTGGTATTATACGGTGGTGAAACCTTTAGGAGATGGGACCTAGTGGAAGGAAGTGAGGTCATTTGGGGTACCCTGGAAGAAGATATTGGTACTGGAGATTGAACCCAGGGGAATTCTACCTTCAAGCTATACCCCCCCAGCCCTTTTTATTTTTATTTTTTTATTTTGAAACAGGGTCTCACTAAGTTGCTGAGGGCCTCAATAAGTTGCTGAGGCTGGCCTCGAACCTGCAATCTCCCTGTCTCAGCCACTTGAGTTCTGGGATAACAGCTGTGTGCCACTAGGCCTGGGTACCTCAGCTCCTCTAAATTCTCTCTTTTTATTTCTGGCCACCAGAAAGATACAAATTCTTCTGCCAAGCATTTCTGCAGTAATGCACTATGCTTCCACAGACCTAAAGCCATGTGGCCAAGTGACCATGGACTGAGGACTCTAAAACCATGAGCCAAAAATAAACATTTTCTCCTCTTAAATTTTTTATCTTGGGTATTTTGTCACAGTGTCAGAAAGCTGACTAACACATTGAGTGCACAATGAGCAATGTCAGGTAGGCATAGGGTGCCTGGTGTGCTAGTCAGTCCAGGATGGCCGGGAGGGTGTGTGGAGGTAGAAGGGAAGGAAGTGAGACTGGAGCGGTAGATGAACCAGTAAAGTCTGGTTACTGATCATTTTAATACTCTTTTAATTTATTTTTCCAATTTGTTTATTTACTCATTAATCTTTTACAAAACTAACACATATCAATGGTAAATAGTGCAATATCTTTAAATTCTTTTGCAAAGTAAAAGTAGCTGAAATCTAAAAGTTGAAATTTGTGCTCCTATCCTCCTGGGCCAGTACAGTGCTGATTTTAGCTATTTTAATTTTAAAAAATGCACATCTTGTACGTGCAATAGAAATTTTTATACCACTTTTTCAAACTCAAATAATAGAGACAATAGATGAATACTTACTAGCATTTGATAGAAAGGGATTGCCATATGATTGACTATTCAGAGCTAAGTACATATAAGTACAAATAAACTTATTGCACCACCTCAAATAGTTAATACTAACTGTATGGTAGCAGCTTATAACTGATTAAGTGCAAAATAAATATTCTCTATCACTGCAATAAGAATTCTAATGCAATTGGATAGGGTCATAGTTATCTGAAATTATTTGAATATAAATAAGGTATTAACCTATTTATAATATTGACCTATCTTAAACAATTAAAAATTGAACATTTTAAACCATTATATTGAAATAAATGTTAGAAGTTTCCCTAAGAATTCATCCTGCCAGTATTCGAAGATAGCCACATTGGTGAAATAAGGATCCATTTACACCAACAGAGAAGTAGTTTCTACAGTTTACATAAATTGCTTAAGTAACCTCCATAGAAATACAAACTTTTCTTTCACCTAAAAATGCCATGCAAGTGGGGCGTGGTGGCACACGCTTGTAATCCCAGTAGTTGGGAGGCCAAGACAGGAGGATCCGGGTTCGCAGACAGCCTCAGCTACTTAGTGAGACACTCCACAACTTAGTGAGACCCTGTTTCAAAATAAAGAATAATAATAATAATAAAAAATAGGACTGAGGCTGTAGCTCGTGGCTAGAATACCCCTGGGTTCAAATCCCAGTGTCAAAAAAAAAAGCCATGCAATTACTTAAATCCCTTTCTTCTTTTTATCAGCTCTTAATGGAGACTGAGCATACTGACTTACACCCTCTGTAACAAGAGCATCACGTCTACTTGTCACTACCCACCCTTTTCTCCATTCTAAGAAGAACAGATTCACACTGACCCATTGCTTGATTATTATGTTCATTTCTAGCCACCTCACTCTGAGGATGACATATAAACAAGTATCCTTTTTACAGTTGAAGAAATGGAGTCACAGAAGCAAGTCAAAGGACTCAAAACCCTGCAAATCTGTTTGAAGAACAAAAGTTTGTCTTTAGTCATACCGAGCATATTGCCCCACATGTGAGCTGCTCCTGAGAATAATGAACAAGTTTACCCACCTACTGCTTTTCTATGAAGTAAGTTATGGAAGCAATTTGTAGAAGTTATATAAGGACAGACCAGCAAGATGGCATCTGAGAGAAACAGCTCATCTCAGGCGCTGTAAGACTTGAATCAAAACTGCCATAAAAGCAGCTTCTTGAGAAGAAAAAAATCAGTGAAAAACTGAACAAAGTAATGAAAAAGTGAACTGCAAATGAACAAAACCAGAAAGCAGCCCAGGGAAGAACAAAGGACCCCAAGCATGCCGGGGCAGTGCCAGCAGCCAGCCGTGCCATTAACCCACCCACACAGTGCAGAGACAACGAAAAAACATTGTGGCATCTAACAACCTCCTGCAAACCCAGTGACCAAATGTGGAGTAAGAGGCTACAGAACTCCACACACTAATCTGGTGGCATATTCCCACAGGTTCAACAAAGACCCAAATCCCAGACAGAGACACCTCAGCTCACTTCTCCCTCCAGAGCCAGAGCAACACACAATTGTAAGGTAATAGCACAACCACAGGGACTCCTATGGCAAGTGATAGACTCGCAAGGGTTGAAATTCTGTGGCCTACCCCTGTAGTGGTTGGATAGGAGCAGAAGCACGGGAGGGGGGCTAGAGCACACAGGATGCTGAGACATTACAGAGCCACTGGAAAGTGCCCCACATTTAGACTGGACACCCACCACCTGCATAGGCAGAGAGAGAGAGAGAGAGAGAGAGAGAGAGAGAGAGAGAGAGAGAGAGAGAGAGGGAGAGATGCAGACACAGGGCTTGGGGAAAGCTCGGAACCCCGGGCTTACACTAGGTCCAGACCCAGTGACATTTGCTGCCTACATAGACAGAGAGTGACACAGAGAAAGGCCCTGTGGAGAGCTCAGAGACTCAAGCTTGTAGCCGGAGAGGCACCAGCAGAACTCAGTGCCTGCACTGACAGAGAGACATTAGGTCAGGGTCTTAACAACTGCAGGTGCTCACGAGTGGGTCTTTAAAATGTTATCAGTTACTGAGCAAATAAGAACGCTTTGAACATACTTGAAAATCTACTATAGTGAGTAAACATTACATAGCTGAAAATATCCACACAGATCCAAGAGGACTGCAGAGGCCAAGTCTGCTCTGTACTTGTACACTTGCAGGGGTATTTATTTTTTTCTCTTAGTCTGTCTTTGTTTTATATCGCTTGGTTTTTATTTATTTGTTTGTATAGTTGGTTGTTTTGTTATTTTATGTTTGTTCATGTACTTTCTTCCTCATTCCTTTTACAAACTTCTTCCCTCTTTCCTATCCATGTTCTTTCTTTCAACACTCTTTTTTCTCTTTTCTTTTCTCTCTCTTATATTAATATATTAAGTCCATTTCATATCACTATGCCTAAATACTCTACATTGACTACTAGAATCCCCCACATATTCACTATCTCTAATCTTTACCATATATTACTTTACCACATTCAAACTCTCATCCTACTTGATCATATCCTCTACTTTACACCCATCACTGCAGCTTCTCCCCCCACCAAACCTTTACAACACAACCTGCCCTGGTATATACCAGCTGACACCTTTAAATCCCTACTGCTGAGATTGGACCAGAAAGGTGAACTGCCAGAAAGGACTGTCAGACACCAAAGATAAACTTACCTCAGCTGAAAGAAGAAATAATTCAACACCTCTCACATCAAGGTTTAAAAACACAGAGAGTAAAAGCTGTTCTGCTCATGCCTCTGAGCCAAATCCCCATAACAGGAGTGACAAACAGGACCCCGGACCTCAACACCTGAAACCCACCAATGTCAATATTGCAGTGGGCAGAAGGAGCCCCAAAGTAACCAAAACTCAGTACAAGATACTATTCATAGACCATAGAAACAAGAAACATAGATTGAGAGAAAGCCAGCAAAAGCAGCAAAGATATAAACTTAAGAAACCAGAAATCAAGCCGGGTGTGGTGGCACATGCTTGTAATCCCAGTACTTGGGAGGCTGAGACAGGAGGATCTGGGTTCAAGACCAGCCTCAGTTACTTAGTGAGGTCCTCCACAACTTAGTGAGATCCTGTTTCAAAATAA
>PVLC010039283.1:0-14335 GCA_004027655.1 Graphiurus murinus
CCACGCTTATAATCCCAGCATTTGGGAGGCTGAGACCAGAGGATCCTGGTTCAAGGCCAGCCTCAGCTACCCAGTTTCAAAATAAAGAATAAAAAATAGGGCTGGGGGTATAGCTCGGAGGTAGAATGCCCCTGAGTTCAATCCCCAGTACCCCCCCCAAAAAAAATAATAATAAATAGGTCTGGGGGTGTGGCTCAGAGGTAGAATGGCTCCTGGGTGCAATCCTCAGTACTGCAATCAATCAATCAGTCAATCAGGCCTCAGGCTGACTCCAGGGCCTTGGAGTCATGGATGGGTCAAGGAGACCTATGGGGGGCTGCTGGGGAAAGGTGTTCACAAATGTGTGTCACCCATTTCCTGGGGTGGAAAGTTATGTCCATGGATGCTGAGAGAAATGGGGAGGCGGATTCATCCCAGGCCCTAGAGAGGTCACTTTCATTCTCCCACCCCCACCAACCCACCACCTTCAGAATCCTAGAAAATCAGAAACTGCCAGTCAAGCCCCTGATGTGTGGAGGCCTTTGGGAAGAAGTGGGCAACTAGGAGTCTTCCTACCTGAGGTTGCCACCTGCCCAAGGGTATGTAGACTGTAGACGGAGGTATAGATGTGGGTGGAGTATGGCTGTGTCCAAGGCTACCCTGTGTCCCTCACCCTTAAACAAGCTGTTTCACCTCCCTGACACTCAGATTCCCCATCCGCCAATAGTGCAATAATGCTTACCCAGTCCTGGGGCAGGACAGTGAGGGTCCCTTTGCAAGAGGCCCTGGCCACTGACCCCTCCCAGTACCAGCTATGCCTTGCCTTTGCTCCTGCAGTTGTTATTACTGGTGGAGCTCTGCAGAAGGCAGCTCTCACCTGCACCAGCCCCCTGCCCCACGCTTCAGACCCATGAGCCATGACCTGCTGGGGACACAGCGCCTCCACACCCCACTGAATGGAGTATGGGCAGGTGTGGCCCCTGTCCTTGCCAGGATGTGGGCAGTTATGCTTGCCCTAGGCCCAGGGCTGACCTACTTTTACCACTTGTGAAGTCTTTGGGCCACTCAACTCATGCCTGCCTACCTGGTTGCCAGGGCCATTGCGGGGCAGGGGGTCCCTACCCCTCTGCTCTCCCTCGCACGGCCCTGTTTCCCATGAGCCCAAGGGATGTGAGTGGATGCAGAAGCCCCCGTGCCGTGAAGCACCTCCCTGGAACTGGCTCCGTCCAGCTGTCCATGAAGGGTTCTCCAACAGTGTGGGAGCACACCCACACTGAATCTGGGGCTTAGGATGAGGGCCAGGAGGTCACAGGAAACAGCTACACTTCAAAATCTCTGCTATCTCCATTTTCCCCAACAGCATTTTAGAGGGCTTGCTAAGGATGAAGGACCTGGAGCTGTGTGGCTTTCTCAAGGTCAGAGCTGTGGGGCAGCAGAGACCCCTCTAGGGAAAATAGGGGCGAGTGGAAGCATGCCCGGCCGGAAGACCACGTCCCTTGTTGTACAGACTCTAGCTGTTCTGGATCAGCCTGGGCTGGGCCTGACAAGGGGCTAAAGCCTACGAGTGCTGTCACCTCCTGGAGCAGAGCAGAAAAGCCTGACATGGAAAATGCCAACTGCTCACCTTCAGACAGGCACCCCAGTGGCCCAGCCAGCTAAGAAGGCCTTCTCCAGGAGAAGAAGGGCCCGGGCCACCTGCTTGAGCTGCAACTCCTAGCAGTGGACCTGCAGAGCTGGGAAGATGTCCCCAGACACCCCCCGGCCACGCCCCAACGAGAACACATCAGCCGACACTCCAAATTCTATCAAGAGTGGCATTTATTCTCCTCGTGGAGGTGCGGCGCTCCGGGGGAGCTGGTGCTATTGTGCTTAGGAAGGAGGTCTGTCCGTCCGTCCGTCTGTCCGGCCGGCCCGGCCCCAAACGGGGGCGGAAGAGGGGCACGGCCCGAGTAAAAATCCCGACCTGTTCAAGGCGGGAATATGTACAAGGCGGCGGCGGGGCGCAGGCGGGGGTGGGGGCGGGGCGGGCCGGCGGCCACAGCCCCCACCCGAGGGCCCCGCACCTCGGGCCCTACTTGTAGAATCAGTACAAAATAGGTGCTACCTAAACGTTCCTTCTACCTGAATTCGCTAAGTCGGTTATTGTGCTGCTTAGTTATGGGGCAGGAGGGGGCCCATGGCTTTCCACGGTGGCAGGTGTAGGGGAAGCTGGAGAACCTGGCGGGCCCAGGGCCCTTGGGGCTTCTCCTTAGGTAGGTAGACAGGAGTGCGGAGTGGGGCGGGATGGGGCGCCTGTGTGTGCGTGTGCATGCGGCACAGGCGGGCAGGCCCGAGCTGGGGAGCTATGCAGGCACCACGCCTGGTGGTGTAGGGGGGGTTATGTGGGCACTGCTGTGCTGAGCCGGCGGGCGCCCCCCGGCCGGCAGCCAAGCTTGGTGCTGGGGATGAGGCTGGCCACATCGTATACTCCAGCTTGCACCTCGGCCTCACAGGGCAGAGCCGCTTTTGCCAGGGAATCAGAGGGCTGGGCACCTGTGTGGGCGGCCCTGGTGGAGCTGGGCCCTGGGTCTGTCCCGCCAGAGCTGGGAACGTAAGGCCCAAGTCAAAAGCAAAGCCCGACTGCGCCCAGCACCGACCCAACTGAGTGGGGAGGGGGCCGTCTGAGCTCAGGGACCCAGAGCTCTGCATCTGCGTCCTGCCCTGGCCCACCCACGCCCGCTGGGCCCTCGTAGCGGACAAGCACCTCCCGAAGGGCGCTGCGCTTTGGCGGACTCAGCAACGGGCCTGGCACAAAGTAGGTGCCCAATAAACGGTTGGTGAGCAATGAACGACTGGCGGAGAGGCTTGGGTGCAACCACCCCGCCCCAGAAACCAGGACGCCGGCCGCCGGGCTCTGCTGTAGGGAGCGGGAAGGGGGTAAAGAAAGTCTGCGCGGCCGGCCCCGCGCAGCATCCCTGATCTAGGGGCCTATGGGGTGAATAGGGCGGGGGATACCTGATTCTCAGTAACTCTAGAGGCTGCGGCAGCTTCGCATGCAGTGCGCATTATTGCTCTATAGTCGGCATCGGACTAACTAAGAGGAAAGGGGAGCGGGCAGCCCCGGGAAGGGTTGGGAGGAGGGGTGGGGCTGCATGCAGTGACGTCACAAAGGCGGCGGCCAATGGGGCGGGCCCTTGGGGCGGGGTCGCCGCCGAGGCTTTGGCATAGACGGGCGAAAGTTGGCAACCGAGTGGGGACCGGGCCAGGGCCTCGGGGGAGGGGCTCCCAGGAGGCAGAGCCCAGCTAGGGGCGGGGCTCGGGGGCGGAAGAAGCGATCCTGGACGTCCCCAGCCCCGGGCGTCGGCGGGAAGGACGGGGGTTCGGCGCCCCCTCCCTGACCCGAGTGCAATCCGTTCATAAATAAAACGTACAAATACAGAAAGAAAGAAACCCGACGCGTCCGCAACCCCCCCAGGGGGCTTTACCCGCAAAGCGAATACAGAGGTGTGGAGAGGGCAGTGCACGCCTGCCTGCCGGCCCGGGTATCCGTCCTCCAACACCGAAAGCCCGGTACGAGGGAGGGGGCCCCGGGGCAGGGCGGGAGCGGGGTCTGAGTAGGTCGGATAAGTCCATGCGAGTTGATATGCGTCGTTATTATTCGTTATGGAGGACAGAGCCCGGGAAGATGGGCTGGAAGAATTCGGATTTGGCAGAGGATGCGAGGCGAGGGTAGGAGGGCGGCTCGGACTGAGGCCCCAGAAAGAACCCGAGGGAGAGGGGTGCCGCCGTCCGCCCCCCTCCCCAACCCCCACGTGTCTAAGACTCCCGGGAGTTCGCCGAAGCCCCTGGGGCCGGAGGAGGCCTCTGCAGCCCGCCCCCTCTCCTGCTTCTCCGCCGGCCTGCTGCCGGGAACGGACTGGCTCCCTGGACGTCTGGGCCGAAGGCCCGGCCTGGAAGGCTTGGGAAGGGGTAGGGAAGACCTGAGTCTCTGCCACGCGATCCAGGGGTGCAGAGGAGGGAGAAGAGGGCGCTCCCTAACTCACCCCACCCATGTCTTCAGAGACCCAACTAAGAGATGAGGTTCTGTTCTGGGTCTGGTCGACCCTATTGCTGGGAGAAAGCCTGGGGCACCCTGGAGGAGAGGGGAGGGGGTTCGGGGTGGGTCTCCCCTCGGGACCCTATTGCTTGAAGGGGCTGGTAAGGCCCCTGGCGATCGGGGCGGGGCGGGGCCGGCTCCCTCCCCCTATTGCTGTGAGGAGGGGCCCGCCCTCCGGCCCCTCCGCCCGAACGCCGGCGGAGACTTCCCTGGGGGCCCGTATTGCTGAGAGCCGACCTGGCTGGCGGAGGCCTGGCAGCCCTAGGCCTGCACTGGGCTGAGCTGCGGCGGCGCGGGAGTCGCAGCGCCTCCCGCGCCGCTAGCGCCGCCCTTGAAGCAGGCGGACTCGTAGTGCTTGTTGAGATAGGACTTGAGCGCGAAGCTCTTCTTGCAGCGCTTGCACTGGAAGTGCTTGAAGGCCGAGTGCGTCTGCATGTGCGCGCGCAGGTTGGAGCGGTCGGCGAAGGCCTTGCCGCAGTGCGCGCAGCCGAAGGGTTTCTCGCCGGTGTGAGAGCGCATGTGGCCCTGCAGCAGCCAGGGCCGGGAGAAGGCCTTGCCGCACACGCCGCACTTATGGCGCAGGTCGTGCGTGAGCAGGTGCATGGCCATGGCCGGCATGGACACGTACACCTTGCCACACGTCGGGCAGCGCCGCGCCAGCTGGCTGTCCAGGCTGCGGTGGGTCTGCTTGTGGCGGCTCAGGTTCGACGACGTAGCGTACGTTTTGCCGCACTCGCCGCACGCGTGCCGGCCGCCAGCGCCCGCGGCCCCCGGCCCCGCACGCGCCTCGGCGCCCGCCCCCGCGCGAGTGCCGCCCCGGCCCCCCGGCCCGGCTCCGGAGCTCCGCGCGCTGGGCCCGCCCGCGCCTCCGGCGTCGCTGTCGGCCGCCGCGGAGGCCGTGGAGGGGGCGGCGGCGGCGTTGGCGTTGGCGGCCTTACGGCGGGAGCGCCCGTCGGTGATGAAGAAGGCGTCGGCCGCGTAGCCCTCGCTGACGGCCGCGTCTCCGTTGATGTAGCCGCCCGCCGCGGTGGCCAGCTCCGGGCGCGGGGTGGGCGGCGGCGCCGAGCCCGAGGCCGCAGGGCCCAGCTCTCCCCGCACGGCCGCGGCGTACATGGGCTCCGGGGACGGCCCTTTGAGCAACGCCGCCTCAGCGTCTCCATCATAGACGGATGCGGGCCCCACGTAGTCGCTGAGGTATCCTGCGGGCGGAGGCGGACAGACAGCAGGAGGGGAACCCAACAGCGGGCAAGACACACGCGGGGCGGGCGGCGGGAGGTAGCAGACACGGCGGGACACGCCGGGGTCCCAAAGGGAGAAGCACAAAGGAGAAGGGGCCGGGGGACCGCGGGGCAGGGAGGATGGAGAGGGCAGGGAGGGGAGGAGAGGAGAGAGGAAAGCAGAGAGTGAGACCAGGCCAGGCCGCGCGCCGCCCGCGCCGCCCCAGCGCCCCGCCCTCGCGGGGGGAGGAGAGGCGCATCTTCGGGCGCGGCTGCCCCTCTTCCGCGGAGCCTCAAGGTCAGGGGGGAGGGGCGGCGCTTCCCTTTCCCTCCGCCCCTCCCCTCCCCCTCGGGCTCTCCCCACTTCAGCAGCTTTCCTGATTATGCAACATACTGCAGACCCGCCGCGCACAAAGCAGGACCTCCTGCCCAGGGACCCCCGGCGATCGCACCTCTGCCAGGTCCCTGCCGGCCCTTTCCCGGCCCCCAGAACCCACTCTCAGTCTTGATACTGGCTCCCTCTGGCTCCCTCGGTCCCCCAACAAGCCCTAGAGATTTCTACCTCCCCTGGCTCCTCAGGCCCTCACCAGCACCTCTGCCTCATTTCCCACCTCCCCTGAGCACTCAGTGGACTTGACCCCCGCGCGCGGGCGTACACACACACACACACACACACACACACACACACTTTGCAGCTCCAGCCCCTCTCCCTCCACCTACTCTTCTACCCCCTTTGGCCGTCCTGCACCTTTGGGTCCGACCCTGCCCACATTGCCCTGCTCTCCCCACACCATGACCCTTTGCAGGGGCCTCCCTGGAGCCTCCAACAGGCGACCAGGAGGTCTCCGTGGCAAGGAGACTGCTACAACATCCTCCAGGGGACACCTTCACAGGCGCAAGCTGCAGGAGGGTGGCACCATTCATGCTAGTAACTGCAGTGGTTCCCAAGGCACAAGATGGCTCTCACAACCTCAGAGTCACAAATGCACACCCCTCACCACGCAGGTCCCGAGGGGTTGCGCCCAGCCTCTCAGCCACAGTCAGCCTCGGGGTCCCCTCACAGGGTAGGTCGTATGCTGACCCTGACAATCACCACCCACTCCTGCAGGGTCCCATATGCAGCCACCCTAGACACACTCTCAGTCACATGGTGCACAGCGGCCTCAGAGTCACATGGTCCCATGTAGTGGCACACAGGCAGGCACACTCACACAGGGTCACACACAAGCGCACACAGTCACATGGCCACACGCAGTCACATGGGCCCACACAGGCTCATGCTCCAGCAGGTCACACTTGCTCTGCCACCCCATGCTGCTGACACTCCCGGCCGCTGCCTGCATGCTAACAGTTGTCCTTGAACTTGAGCATCCTTACACAAAGGGCCTCCCCTACCCTCAGCACATGGGCTTCCCTTGCCCACATCTTCCTCCCTGACCCTGACTTCAGGGAAGATACTGCTGCTGCCTCTGCCGGTGCCTTGGCCCTGACAGGTGGGCGGCCTGCTGGACCCCATGTCTACTCCCTGGACCTCCCAGCACTCTCCAGCTAGCACTAGCAAGGGCCCTGGAGGTGCAGCCACAGACTCGAAGAAAGTAGCGAAGCGGTCCAGTGTGCTGGATGTGGGTCTGCGAGTGCCGGTGTAGCTGGGTCCTGTCATGTCAGCAGGTGTCCAGACAGCTGTTTGTCTCCGCGTGTGTCAGAGTGCGGGTCGGTGTGTGCTTTCAGTGCCTCAGTGCCGCGGTTCCAGATCCCTCTTCCCCACCTTCTCTCCTGCATCCGCACTCTCTGCCCATCCTTGGCTCCGATCTGGCCTGCCTGTCTGCGCCCCTTTCCCCACCCCCTCCACAGTCCCAGCTTCAGCCTCAGCCTCCTGCCGCTCTGGCTCCTTCGGGTCTATTTCCCCCACCCCCGACCCTGACTGTCCACCCCCACACTCGGCTGCCCACCCATTCCGGCAAAGTCCTGGGCCCCGGCCCCAGCCCGGCTCGCACCTTTATCGTGCAGTCGCACTCCGAGGTCGCCGCGGGCACGCCCGTAGGAGCTGTCGAGGTCTGCCGAAGAGAACGTGTCAAGTTTGACCTTCTTGACCAGGAAGGACCTGGGCATGATTCCTGCGGGGCTCCGGCGCTTCGGGCCTGCGGAGCCGGGGCTCGAGGGAGCTGCGGTCGCGGCGAGGCCCGGTCACCATCCGAGGAGCGGCGGAGGCAACACCGGTCCGCACTCTGGCCTGTGGATGCTGCCGCGCGAGTGCGGTCCTCTCTCCTCCTTCCTCCGTCTCCTCCTCTGCCCCTCCGGACCCCCCTCTTCTTCGTCTTCTTCCTTCCTTCCTTTCTCCTCTCCTCTTCTCTTCCTTCCTTCCTTCCTTCCCTCCTCTGGTCCCGGCTTCCCAGCCCGCAGTGCCGCCCCTGGACAGGCGGGGGAGGAGGCTGGGGGGGCGGAGAGGGGGGGAGCGGCTCCGTCCCGGGCCCGGAGGCTGCGAATGGGTGCAGGGCTGGCCCGGCCCGGCGGCCCCTTCCCCTCCCCCCCCCGCCGCCGCGGCGGAGCCTCAGTCAGCGGCCCCCCATGCCCCCGGGGGCGGCGGCGCCAGGCCCGGAGAATGCGGCGGCGGCGGCGGCGGCTGGAGCGCCGGCAGCTTCAGCACCGCGGCCAGCGCCGGCCAGGGCAGCACCGTGGCCAGCGCCCGGGCGAGCTCAGCCCGCACTAGCGAAGAGGGGCGGGCCGCGGGGGCTCGGCCGTCGGGCGGGGGTCCTCGGCGGGGGTCTCTGGGAGGCTTGCTTTATTGTTCTGCAGCCGGAGCGAGCAGCGGCGGCGGCGGCGGCGGCGGCGGGCGGGGGGCGGGGGTCCTGGGGGGGAGGGGTGCGCAGGGAGGGCGGGCCGAGGGAGGGAGGGAGGGCCGGGGCTCCGGGGGCGGGGCTCGGCGCTCGGACAGCTCCCCGGCAGGCCTCCTGAGCCCGCAGCCGCCTCTGCCCGCGGCCGAGCCCAGCCTCTGGCTTTTAAAGCCGGGAGCTGGGGGAGGGGGAGGGCGGGGAGGGGAAGAGGCCGGCGGAAATGGCTGCTCTGGGCCGGGCCGGGACAGGGTCTCCTGGGAAGGGTCCTGGGGATGCCTCGCCTCCGCGTAAGGGGAGTCCCCCGCGCAGCTCGGGGAATGGCGGCCCAGCGATCGGAGCATTGTCGGGTTTGTGAGGAGAGAGAGAACAGGCCTGGCACCCAGGCGTCCCGGACTCGGGGTCACTGGGAGGGAACGCGGGCGGACCCCAGCCGGGTCCAGGGTGCGTCGTTCGCGGCCTGGAGGCGCAGGTTGTGCGGGGGAGGGGGAGGGGAAGACGGCGAGGCGATTGCTGAGGCAGCGAAAGCGCAGTGTGGGAGCGCTGCGTGCGCCCAGTGCCGCAGTGTCTCCTGCCAGTCGGTCACCCGGGCTGACCCCGTGCCCGCTGGAGGGGCCTCCCCGCCCCCGCCTCTCTGGGGTGGGGCCGATTCCGAGAGCAGCGGCGTCGCAGCGAGCGGGCTGTGCAGGGTGAGAGGGACTGTCAAGCCCCTGCTCCAGAAACTGGGCTTCACCGGTGGTTTTCGCCCTTCCGCGCCGATGCAGCTCCCCCCCGCGGCCCCGCAACCAGGTGGCTAACCCTTCCCGCGGCCGCCCGCGTGGAGTTTGCAGCCCCCATGACGTCAGGCCGAGCGGCCAATGGCGGGGCGCGGGGCTCCGGGCGCACAATGGCCGCGCGCGGGTACATATGTTCCCAATTAGGGCCCGGCGAAGCCATTGTCCCCTCGCCCGCCCGCGTCCGGCGATGGGGTCTCCCTGCGCCCCGCGCGCCCCGCGCGGCTGGCTGCTGCTGGGGACCGAGGTCGCGGAGCGGTGGCGGAGGCGCCCTCGGCGCCGCGCGTGGTGACCTTGTGCGGGGCGGCCGGGCGGGCGCGCGCGCGGAGTGCTGAGCTCAGCGCCCGCCCCTGCGGTGGCGACCCGCCGCGCGGCGCGGGGGCGCGAGCGGACCGCGGCCCTCTCGGTGCTGGCGGCCCGGCGCGGAGGCCGCGGGACATTCATCTCGCGTGGCAAGCGCTCCCGAGGGGCGGGCGCCGCCGCCCCCTTATCGCGGAGCCGCAGCCGGCCGGGCTCGCCGTGGGGGCGGGGCGGCGATCCCCTCGGCCACGCCGCTCTTGCAGGCTCACTCCCAGGGGGGCCCAGCCGAGGCGCAGCCGGAGGCGCGGGGCCAATTAGCATTTTGATTGCGGGACTGGGGGGCCCATCTGGAACGAGGCCTAATTACTGGGCAGACCCTCGGGGCGCCGGCGGGACGTGCCAGGCGCGATCCCCTCACCCGGCACTCATGCCTGCCCCCGGACGCTGTCCCCGCCCCCCAACTCTGTCCTGACTCTGTGCCCTCCGCGGTCCCATCATACTTTAGGTCTGTCCCTCTCGTCCCCTCTAATCCGCCTCCGAATCGGTCCTTTGCCCCTCCCTCATCTCTTTTGGGGGTCCCACTCCTCTGTTGCCTCTCACGCATCCCTCGTTTTCCCATCCCTCCATCCGACATCCCTGTCCTCGAATCCTCGATCCCTGGCCATATCCTACCCCTTTGTCCATCTCCCCGCCCCTTTGGCCCCAAATCCCTGGACCGACGAGAAGTCAGAACTCAAAACACATGTGTCCCGCGGCCAGGAGCTCCCGAGAGGACCATTCGGGCGGCCCTTGCTCGCGCTCGGATGGATCCCTCAGCCCCCTGGGGCGCCCGGCGGGGAGGGGCAGCTGGGTCCAGGCCTTGGCCATCAGTCCACCCCGGCCCGGGTGCAGAGCGCACATGCGGCCCAGGCACAATTACAAGCGTCTTCTCGCCCCGCCTCCCCGCAGCCGACCCACCTGGCCCACCTCAGGCTCAGCACCTGGAGGTCATGGTGGACCCCAAACCTGGGGTGCGGCCAGGAGAAAGACAGCTAATGACTCTCTTTGGAAAGTCTCGGCCTCCCTCTCCTGAGGACCCCCTGAGTTTCTCTCATGAAAAGCCAGGGTCTTGGGAGGCTAGGTTTCAAGAGAAAAACCAGCCAGAGAAAACCAGGTTTCAGGGCCCCCACCCCCATCTCCTGCATGCTCCAGGCCCTGCAGAGCCTCCCTGGGGGACCCCTCCTTGCTGTCCTGGTTCCACTTGTAGCTCTGCCCAGCCTCTATCCCTTCTCAGTTAACTGTTCCATTGTTGGCTCTGTGACCCTCTGACTTCCTCTGCTTCTTTACAACTACCCCTAGCAGAAAGCAGGAAGGCCAGGATTAAGGGAGGGGTCCCACTCGGGTGTTCCCAGCACCTTCACCCCAACAAGGCCGTTGTCCCTGTGTCCCCGCCCTCAGGTCCTGTGCTCCCATTCTCAGCTCTCTGCCTCAGCAGCTCCATCTAGGGAATCAGTGCACAGTCGAATGGGAGGGGGGTACACCCCTCATCTGGGTAGAGAGGAGTCCATGGGCAAAGAATGGGGAGTTGAGTTGGGAAGGCAGCTACTGTGACTGATGGAGTGTATGGTCAATACAGAGGAGGAGGTCGCCAGCCGGAAGAAGAAGCCAAGGCTGAGGGGCAGAGAGATGAAGGATCACCCACAAGGATGGAGACCATAGCCGGGCGTGGTGGCCCACACTTGTAATCCCAGCATTTGGGAGGCTGAGACCAGGATCACGGTTCGCAGCCAGCCTCAGCTACTTAGTGAGGCCCTCTGCAACTTAGTGAGACCCTGTTTCAAAATAAAGAATAAAAATTAGGTCTGGGGGTGGAGCTCCAAGGTAGAATGCCCCTGAGTTCAATCCCCAGTACAGCAAAAATAAATAAAATAGAGCCGGGCGTGGTGGCGCACGCTTGTAATCCCAGCATTGGGGAGGCTGAGACCGGAGGATCCGGGTTGGCGGCCAGCCTCAGCTACCTAAGTGAGGCACTCCGCAACTTAGTGAGACCCGGTTTCAAAATAAAGAATAAAAAATAGGGCTGGGGGTATAGCTCGGAGGTAGAATGGCCCTGAGTTCAACCCCCAGTACCGCAAAAAATAAATAAATAAAATAAAAATAAAGAATAAAAAAGAGGGCTGGGGGTGTAGTTCGGAGGTAGAATGCCCCTGGGTTCCATCCCCAGTACTGCAAAAAAAAAAGAGAGAGAGACCATGGTGGGGGCAGTGGCACACACCTGTAATCTCGGTATTTGGGAGGCTGAGACAGGCTTAAGACTAGCAAAGGGGGTAGACCCTATTTCAAAATAAAAAATGAGATAGGGCTGGGGGTGTAGCTCAGTGGTAGAACACCCCTGGGTTCAATCCCCAGTACTAAACACACATACACAGAGTGTGTGTGTACATTTGGGTCATAGCACAACCATGTAAAAATGGGCCCAAGTAAAAGACAACAAAAACAAAGGGCAAATAGCAAAGTAGTAGAAAACATGTGCACTAAATATAATGGGCTTATATTTTTTCTTTATGATACTGGGAAATTGAACCACCCAGGAGTATTCTACCTCTGAGTCACCCCCCCCTTTTTTTTTTTTTTTTTTTTTTTTTTTTGTGGACCTGGGGATTGAACCCAGGGCATTCTACCTCCAAGCTACATCACTGGCCCAATTTTTTTTTTTTTATTTTTTATTTTTTGCGGTACTAGGGATTGAACTCAGGGGCGTTTTACCTCTGAGCTACACCCCCAGCCCTATTTTTTATTCTTTATTTCGAAACCGGGTCTCACTAAGTTGCGGAATCCCTCACTAGGTAGCTGAGGCTGGCCGCGAACCCGGATCCTCCGGTCTCAGCCTCCCAAATGCTGGGATTACAAGCGTGCGCCACCACGCCCGGCTCCACTGGCCCAATTTTTTATTCTTTATTTTGAAACAGGGTCTCACTTGTGGAAGGCCTCACTAAGTGGCTGAAGCTGGCGGAGAACCTGCAATCCTCCTGTCTCAGCCTCCCAAGTACTGGGATTACAAGCGTGTGCCACCATGCCCGGCTTACCCCCATCCCTTTTTATTTTTTATTTTGAAACAGGATCTCCCTAGATTGATGAGAGCCTCACTATTTGCTGAGGCTATCCTTAAAAAACCAGCGATCCTCCTGTCTCGGGCTCCCAAGTACTGTGATTACAAGTTTTCACCACCATGCCCAGCTCAGGCTAATATTCTGATGATAAAAAAAAAATAACTTAGCTAGGCGTGGTGGCGCACACTTGTAATCCCAGCATTTGGGAGGCTGAGACCAGAGGATCTGGGTTCTCGGCCACCCTCAGCTGCCTACTGAGGCTCTCCACAACTTAATAAGACCCTGTTTCAAAATAAAGAATAAAAAATAGGGCTGGGGGTGTAGCTTGGAGGTAGATGCCCCTGAGTTCAATTCCCAGTACCGCAAAAAAAAAAAAAAAAAAAAAAAAAGAACTTGTATAAATGAACTTTTTTTTCCCCCTGTGGTACTAAGGATTGAACCCAGGGGCATTCTACCTCCCCATTTTTAAATTTTTATTTATTTTTTTGTGGAGGGCCTAAGTAGCTGAGGCTGGCTGGGAACCTGTGATCCCCCTGTCTCAGCCTCCCAAATACTGGGATTACTTACAAGTGTGTACCACCACACCTGGCTTAAATGAACTTTTTACAGAACAAAGATGCTGAGGCCCCCAAAGAGGTTAACAGGTGGTTGGTGCACAAGAAATAAGAGGCAAGTCTGGGCAGTTTTGCCAAATCCTGTCTCAAAAAAACAGGACTGAGCCAAGTGTGGTGATGCATGTCTGTAACCCAGTACTCGGAAGGCTGAGATAGGAGGATTGCAGGTTGAAGATCGATCTCAGCAACTTAGTGAGATCCTGTCTCAAAATAAAGAAGATTGCCAGGAATGGTGGCACAAGCCTGTAATCCTAGTACTTGGGAGGCTGAGACAGGAGGATCACAAGTTTGAGGATAGCCTCAGCAAGTTGTGAGACTCTCATCAACCTAGTGAAAACCTGTTTCAAAAATAAAAGAAATAAGCCGGGCGTGGTGGCGCACGCTTGTAATCCCAGCATTTGGGAGGCTGAGACCGGAGGATCCAGGTTCGCGGCCAGCCTCAGCTACCTAAGTGAGGCAGTCCGCAACTTAGTGAGACCCGGTTTCAAAATAAAGAATTAAAAAAAAAAAATAGGGCTGGGGGTATAGCTCGGAGGTAGAATGCCTCTGAGTTCAATCCCCAGTACCGCAAAAAAAAAAAAAAAAAAAAAAAAAAAAAAAAAAAAAAAAAAAAAAAAAAAAAAAAAAATAAAAGAAATAAAATAGGGCTAGGGGTGTAGCTCTGAAGTAGAATGCCCTTGGGTTCAATCCCCAGTACCACAAAATAATTAATAGGATTGGAGTTGTAGCCCCTGGATTCAATTCCTAGTACCCCACAAAAAGGGGGGAGGGGCCTGGGAGTGTAGCTTAGTGGTGGCAAGCCCTGGAAAGATGGAGGTAAGGAGCCAGGCATGGTGGTGCATGCCTGTAATCCCAGTACTTGGGAGAATAAAACAGGAGGATCGGGGGCTCATGCCAGCCCCAGCAACTCAGTGAGGTTCTTCAGCAACTTAGCACGACCCTGCTTCAAATTTTAAAAATAGGGCTGGGAAAGCTGGACGGGGTGACATGCCTATAATTCTAGTACTTGGGAGGCTGAAACAGGAAGATCATGGGTTCAAGGCCAACCTCAGCAATTTAGTGAGGCCTTGTTTCAAAATAAAACATAAAATAGGGCTGGGGGGATAGCTCAGAGGTAGAATGATCCTGGGTTTAATCCCCAGTAACCCACACAATAAATAAATAAATAAGATGGGGAGTGTAGCCTAGAAGTAGAAATGCCTCTGGGAGCCGGGCGTGGTGGTGCATGTTTGTAATCCCAGCATTCGGGAGGCTGAGACCAGAGGATCCAGGTTCGTGGCCAGCCTCAGCTACCTAGTGAGGCACTCCGAAACTTAGTGAGATCCTGTTTCAAAATAAAGAATAAAAAATAGGGCTGGGGATATAGCTCGGAGGTAGAATGCCCCTGAGTTCAATCCCCAGTACTGAAAAAAAAAAAAAAAAAAAAAAAAAAAAAAAAAAAAAAAAAAAAAAAAAAAAAA
>PVLC010039284.1:0-14349 GCA_004027655.1 Graphiurus murinus
TAATGCACATGATGCACATTCACAAGCATATTAAAGTCAATCACTAAACCAAACATGAGAAGGAGGGAGGGGGGAAGGAATTTGGCGAGAATTGTGAAAGAGTTAAATGAGAAATGTGTGCATGTAAGCCTCTACCAGCTTGTACCTCACAAAGATGTTTCATTACAATGTAACAGTAAAATAAAAAGAAGAAAAATGGTTATTCTGAGTTTAATATTGAGTTCTAGAAATTAAAATTCAAAGGGCTCTAATGTCAGGAGAAATATCTTATCAAATAATCAATAACATATATTTACTCAAGATTTTTTTCTTTCTGATGCTCTTTCATAAGTGTCTGTGTCTTTTGATGTGATTTCTATAGAGTTGGGTGTTGAACCTTGAATTTTTCATTCAGAAGTGAAATGGCTATTTTTAAAACTATGTTTTTGTTTAGACATAGGTTTTATATAATTTTGTTGGTTTCCTGGAATTCTTCATAAAATAAAAATCAGAAAATTGCACATCTACTCACTATCACAGATTTTATTTTCGCCATAATTTCTAGATACTAGATTTTATATGTACTTGCTATTGCATATTATTAGAGCATAGATGTTCTAGGCTATACAGTATGTTATATTGTGGAGGGAAAACACTCATGGAAGTCATCTAGATTTCTTGTCTCTGATCCATAAAAGATTTTCTCTGATGTCTTGAGGTATCTCTGGATATCATTCACCTTTAATCCTTGACTTCACTTACTCTGGCAATGTGTGCTACACAACATGGATAAAGGTATCAAAGACATACCACTTTTTTATGGGTGCATGTGTGGTACTGAGGTTTGAACACAGGGACATTATACCACTGATCTACACTCAGAACCATCTTTCATTTTTATTTCTGAAACAGAGTCTCACTAGGTTGATAAGAGTCTTACTATTTGCTGAGGCTGTCCTCGAACCTTTATTATTTGCTGAGGCTGTCCTCAAACCTTTACTATTTGCTGAGGCTGTCCTTGAACCTGTGATTCTTTTGTCTCAGCCCCCCCAAGTACTGGAATTACAGGCATGTCCCATGACACCCAGCTGAGGTATCACTTTTGATATCTAAGCTATTTATTTCAAAAGTATTATCTAAAGAAAGAAGAAACATTACTCACCCTTTCCTTTCTCTTTTTATAACTACCTAGATTTTTGAAAAACAGTATTATATTGAGATTATATTTTGTGGTGCCATGACATTTCCAAACATATGTCACATAGGACATTAGTATTTGGAAACTTTGTGATTTGTAAAGGGGCCTTTTGTGGAGCTATTTGATATCCATAATTTATATTTTATTTTTCTTTGAGAATATAAATCTGAAAACAAAAATTCTAAAGCAAATAAAATGAGATGTCCATTAGCATATCTACTTTGAAAACAAATTAAAAAAAAAACACCAACAACAGAAATTACAGTGTTGATAAATATGTAGAGAAATTGGAATCCATGTCTATCACTGCTAGTAATGTAAAAGGTACAGTCATTGTGGGAAAGAAGATAGTTTAGTTGTCTTTAAAATTTTAAACATGTAACTAACAATCGCTAAATGATTTCACTTACTGTTTTATAACCAAAAGTAGAGTTTCAAGCAGGTATTTGTACATTAATGTTTGTAGCAACATTTGTGTGTGTGTGTGTGTGTGTGTGTGTGTGTGTGTGTGTGTGTGCTGATTGAATCCAGGAGTGTTCTACCTCTGAACTACACCAGACTTATTTTATTTTTTATTTTGAAACAGGGTCTAAGTTGTAGAGGTCCTCATTAAGTTGTTGAGGCTGGCTACAAACCTGTGATCCTCCTGTATCAGCCTCCCAAGTACTGGGATTACAAATGTGTGCCACCACACCTGGCTCTTAGCAACATTTTTACAATAGCCAAAAGGTGAAAACAATTCAAATGTCTAAAAATCTATTGGTAGGTGGATAAACAAAATGTGTTGTACTCCCACGTTTTTAGTGTTACCTTTATAGCATTATCAGTATTCAGACTATTATGGTTATTATAAATTGTTATAATTACTTAGAATCTCTAGGAATTACATCAGATAATGTTAGTTTAAAACATAATTTTTTTGTTTCATTTTTTTTTTTTTGGTACTAGGGATTGAATTCAGGGGAAATCTACCTCAGAGATACACCCCAAGCCCTATTTTATTTTTATTTTTGAAACAGAGTCTTGCTAGGTTGATGAGAGTTTCACTACTTGCAGAGGCTATCCTTGAACCTGAGATCCTTCTGTCTCAGCCCCCCAAGTACTAGGATTACAGGCATTTACCACCAGGCCCAGGTCTTAAAGTATAATTTTTAAAACCTTAAACTTTGAATATTTTATTTTTTAATGTATGGTTAATAGGAAAATATCTGAAATAGATTATAGGATTTAACTAATGTATATTTTAAAAGAAAGATAAGTACCAATTAAACTTTGTGTATGTAGTATGCAAAGTTTTTATTTTATCTCATCATAAAAATAATGAGAGCTGGGCATGGTGGCACACACTTGTAATCCCAGTACTTGGGAGGCTGAGACAGGAGGATTACAGCCAGCCTCAGCTACTTAGTGAGGTCCTCCACAACTTAGTGAGAACTTGTTTCAAAATAAAGAATAAAAATAGGGCTGGGGATGTAGGAAGAAGGTAGAATGTCCCTGGGTTCAATCCCCAGTGCCACCAAAAAAAAAAAAAAAAAAAAAAAAAAAAAAAAAAAAAAAAAAAAAAAAAAAAAAAAAAAAAAAAAAAACCAAGAGAGAGAAGTTGAGAAGTTGTTCACAATGGCCTCAACACTACTTTGCTCTAAAATTGACAAAAATTATCCAGTTGTATTTATTCATGATATTTTAAAATTTCCCATGGTCTCAAAATGCCTAAGATGGAAATAAGTTATGAAAATTTTACCTTTAATATCTGAGTAGAAATGTCCACCTATATCCCCAGAAAAGAACTAGTATGTGATATGATTTATAGTTTTTTAATTCTGATATTTAGTGTAGTGAATTTGAAACATAAAAATAAAAGCATGGGGAGAGGGAGAAGAGGACTGAGGAAAGAGGTAAGAATACTAAACTTTTATGAATACAAATCATTAAAAACTTTTAATGTGCCACTCAAAGAATTAGGTATCTTGCTAAAGGCAGTGGGAGATTTCCATTAGACTTTAAACATTTCTACTAGAGGAAAAAAAAAAAAAACTGATGATATTAGTATTGCTGAAAGATGATTTGTGAAGTTGTAAAGTATGAAGTCAGTTCCTCACAGGAATCCATGCACTGGACGAGAAATGACTACTATGTATACCCTTCTCACCTATGTTTCCAGGAAATGGCTACCTAATGTGATTTGTAGTCTAAAATCCCTACAAATTCCTGAACCTATTAGAGTTTACAGGATGGAAAATATAGAGGATTATTTACCATTCCTATATGCCTAAATATAACTAAAACATCTATTGTGGGAAAGATCCCCAGAGAGAAGGCGGCAGCCCCGCCCGAAAATACATCAAAGATGGCACAGAGAGGGAGTGGCGAGGGTGGAGACCTAAGACTGTTTACCAGAGACCAGGATTAGAAGAGGGATGTCTCCTCAGTATGATCAAGCCATTGATAGGATCAGCCTTTTGGATTAGGCCAAAGAGGCATGATCAAGATGACCTCTACGCTGATTGGCCCTACAAGAAGACAATCCCCTCACTCTGCCCTATATAACACCTTGCCCTCATGAAATAAACGGATGAGTTCTCCAATGCTCAGTCCCTGCCATGTGTTCATTTCTGCGCGACCTTCCTTTTCCGCGGGGAACCCCCTCTCAGGGTAGACGCTCCAGGGAGATCGGGGTAGGGGCCCCCTTTTCGTCGAGAGGACCCCACAATCTATGTCTGTAGATTTATTTTATCTGAGGAGCCTATCCAAATCATTCCCAACATTTGTTAACACTATCTGTCTTTACAACCATATTGTGCCATTACCTACACTATCCCAAGGCTAATCCCCATTTATATAAAACTCTATAGTTAGCTGAACTAATTATCTTCTTTCCCCAGATAAACTTGGATAAAAGGCTTGTGAAGTTTTCTAATAAAATGAAGTGGTTGACTGTGCTATTCCTCACCAAGAATATACTGTTTCTGTCCAGCCCTGGCAATGTTTGTAAATCAGTAGCCATAGAAACACACAACTGCAAGCTTACAAGGAAAAGAGAGCACTTTTTCTGGCCCTATATACTCCATTATCACTAAAAATTCTCTCTAAATGTGGCATAACAGGTTTACAAAATATAATTAGCCTAGTATAATAACCTTGAATATCATAAATAGCTCTATAATTTTAGAAGAGAAGTCCATTTTAAAATTCTGTCCATTTACCAAACTCTTTTGGGCAAAGAAAGCCTGGTCATAAGAATCATGCATAATGCCAAGATAAATAAATAATAAATAAATAAATGATTTCTTCTTTATTTGGTGTGAAAAAGAGTCCATTATGTAAGTCTTCTTTGGTTATTCAGTAATGTAGATTTCAGTTCAAAACATACATTACTCTAAATTTCATGTATTCATTAAATAGTTGCACCTAAGAAGGTTTTTAAAATTATGCTTTAAGACCTGGGCCTGGTGGTAAACACCTATAATCCCAGTACTTGGGGGGTTGGGACAGAAGGATCTCAGGTTCGAGGACAGCCTCAGCAAGTAGTGAAACTCTCATCAACCTAGCAAGACCCTGTTTCAAAAATAAAAATAAAACAGGGCTTGGGGTGTATCTCTGAGGTAGATTTCCCCTGAATTCAATCCCCTCCTGTGTCAGCCTCCCAAGTACTGGGATTACAAGTGTGTGCCACCACACCTGGCTCATAGCAACATTTTTACAATAGCCAAAAGGTGAAAACAATTCAAATGTCTAAAAATCTATTGGTGGGTGGATAAACAAAATGTGTTGTACTCCCACATTTTTAGTGTTACCTTTATAGCATGATCAGTATTCTGACTATTATGGTTATTATAAATTGCTATAATTACTTAGAATCTCTAGGAACTATATCAGATTAAAAAAATTATATAAAAAAACTGAAACAAAAAATTATGTTTTGAACTAATATTATCCGATATGATTCCTAGAGATTCTAAGTAATTGTAGCAATTTATAGTAACCATAATAGTCAGAATACTGATCATGCTATAAAGGTAACGCTAAAAATGTGGGAGTACAACACATTTTGTTTATCCACCCACCAATAGATTTTTAGACATTTGAATTGTTTTCACCTTTTGGCTATTGTAAAAATGTTGCTATGAGCCAGGTGTTCTATTTTTGTCTATTTTTTTTATTCTGGTGACAACTCTAGACTTTTATTATTATGCATTTCTTATACATACAAGTGTTTATTTTTATTGCCTTGACTGTTCCCAGAGTTTTGCATTTTAAAACAAATGTTAAAATCAGCCAGTTGCTTTCAATAGAACAATCTGCTAAGCATTTTATTGGGTGGAATGTAAATTTGGGGGGAGATTTGGCATTTTCCCATTATTGAATCTTCCAAACTATGACAAGTGTATAAACCCTCATTGTATTTGCTATTCTTTACTTTGTTTCAGTGATGCGTAGTTTTTTGGGAGAGAGACTTTGCAAGTTTTTTGATAGAGATTCTTGGTTACTTAAAATTTTGATCTTTGTATCAAATATATCTGTAAATAAGAGCATGTATTATAAATGTACAGCTCTCTGAATTTTGGCACCCTGCACATACCCCTTGAATGTATATAACTAACCTCAAATAAAGAATCAAAATAAAGGGTCAGGTACAAACAATTGTAATGAAAGCCAATGGCAAGAGGGAGAGGAAATAGAACCAAGGAGTTAATGGGAATGGGAGGGTGATGCTGCACTTTACTTGGGAGGAGCGGCATAGGAAGTATGCAGCTTTGTAAGCTCCTCTCACATTAGATGCTACAGATGAGAACAGCCAAAGTGTTTCTTCCGAGGTCCTTCACTGTTGAGAGGCACACCAATATAACTTCTACGTGAACAGGAGACCACTAGAGCGCTCATGCTTGCAAGCTTCACTCATAGGTGCGCTGTGAGCACATCTGATGATACCACAAGATAAATCCTACTGTAACCTCTTAAGAGCACATAATCTTTTTTCTTATAGAGATGAAATCATATAGAATGTGTTATTTTAATCGGGCATAATTTGCTCCAAACAGTGGTGAGACTCACTCATGTTACTATATATTGTGAAATCACACTGCCTTGTCAAATTAATTGTTGAATATTATTATCGAAAGTTTATGTTATTATGGGAGCCTTATATAGCCAAATAAGATTTCCAAAGTTATTTTAAACCACATCTCAAGTAGAAAATTGGGGCTTCATAATGCTATGTCAAAATACCCGCAACTGGATGACTAGAATACACAAAGAGTATAATTATGGATGAACAATCATCATCATAAAAAACTGTAGAGCAAGTAGTGAAAAGGTTACTGGGAAATGAGAGCTATGCATCACATATCTTTCAAAATATAAAGAGACAATGGGAACCTGAGGCAGCTGTGCATCCACAGACATCTGAGCAGATTTTAGCAGTTTCTTAGATTAGTTTAATGACATCTATTGAGAGTAACAGCTCCCTTTAGAACTTAAGTCACTGATAAATGATGCATCGATATCCCATTTATGCCCTTGAATTATAATGATGAGTTATTCAATGAATAAAATTTAAGATTTTAGATTTCATGATAATAATGATCAGATGTATAAAATGGTCAAAACAAAAACAATTTCCCCATTTGAGCGATCTCTTTCTCTCTCCCCCTCCCTATCTATCTATCTATCTATCTATCTATCTATCTATATACATCTTTTCTTGTTTTCTCCATGATATTAAAGACCTGAATAATTGTGTTATCCATATCTTCCATGGTGTGCTTCTGTACTTTAAATAAATTTTAAGCATATATGATATTGCAAAATCAGAATATTGACAATTTATTCTAGATAATTTCTCAATTCATTTCTCATCACTGGGATATTTTTGCACTATTGCAAATTAATAACTTGGAAACAGACTTGAATATAATTATTTGCAACTCTTCCCTTCCTCCCTCCCTCCCTCTCTCTCTCCCTCTTCATGTACATGTGCATGTGCATGTGTATGTGTGTGTGTAGCTGTGGATGGATAGATATATAGATAGATCCATTTAGAGTCTAGAAGTACTGATTATTAGAGTTTCATTTCCCCTTCAAGATAGACTATATGAAAAAAAAAATGATGAGAAATCTCCCTTGCATTTACCCTGAGTTTTTAACACTTTATTAAAGGGATCTCTGCTTCTAATAACATGACACATGATTTTATAGCCTAAAGCAGAGTGTGGTTCCTCAGCTATAAATTTCACTGCTCCAAATGTCTATACTTCATATTTTTATATAGCCAAATAAGATTTCCAAAGTTAAGTGGTGAGCATTTTCCTGTTATCTACAGTTTCTTTCTGGTGGTTTCAGTTATCCATGGTCAAGCTCAACCTGAAAATATTAGATGGGGAATTTCAGAAATAAACACAATAGATTTGTTTTAAATGAACTCGTTTCTAAGTAGCATGATGAAATCTCACATTGTCCCATGCTGTCCCACGCCAGACAGGAATTATGCCTATGCCTGTGTATCCATGCTGTTAATGACACCTGCTTATTAGTCACTTAGTAGTACCTTGTATTCAAGCAACCATTATTTTATTTAGTATGCCTTCAAAGCTCAAAAATAGTGATGTTGGCAATTTGGATATGCCAAAGAGAAAGGTGAATACAGTGAATATAATATTTTGAAAGAAACAGAGAGACTATATTCACATAACTTCTGTTATATTATATTGTTACAGTTGTTTTATTTCATGGCTAGTTATGCTTATCTGTTGCTGTATCTGATTCATAAATTGAACTTCACCATATGTAAATACATATAGGAAAAATCTACAGCTATAAAGAGTCAGTATCACCTGTGCTGTTAGATATCCACTCGGGCTCTTTGAGAATATCCTCTATGGATAAGAGGGGGCCAGTGTAGTAGAATCGGATCATTTAAATCTGCATTTGGACTGATTTAAACAGCATGGTGCTTGCTTATATTTTGTAGCCATTTTTGTTTTCAGATTCATTTGTAACTGGGCATTTATTCTTGGAGTTGGCTTTATTTCAACTCACTATCCCTGTGGTTTATTTATCTCTCTCCCTTGAGACATTTCCTTAGAGGAGATTTGAGAAGTCGATAAGAAAACTGCAGAGGTTATTGAATTTAATAGTCAATCACCTGATGGAGCTTGATCACTATGACCTTCTCACCCCAATATTCTTCTCTCAAAAGGAGACAATCTGTGGTGCTTATCTTCTCTCCAGAGACACTCAGAAATTTATCTGATTCACTTTTTCTCACCTACACTGTATTGCTCTGATCTAAGTTCAATGTTGTGTGAAATGATTTTTCCTTCAGAAATACTAAGCTGTTCAACTACTTGTCCTTTTTGCTTGCTAAATAAATCAGATGGCATGGGATATTTTTGTTTTTTTTATTGTTATGCTCTGTACTATGTGTTAAAAATGACATACTGGGATACAGTTTGCAGAATATTTGAAAGTGCCATTGGTGATTTCACTTAGCATGATATCAACTAAATGTTGCTATTGTGCATTTCTATGTATAATATAATTTATTTATCTATTATAGAATAATTAACCATTTACTTATGATACCTAAGAATAATTTTATAGGTATTATTTTCTGCAAATTGTTAGATATTCAGTAAATTTTAGAGGGAGATAGAGGAGGGTTTTCTTATTTCTGAAATCCAAAAACTATTGAAAAATTATTAGGAATTCTTCAGGGTGACATAATCACTTCCCTGAGGACTCACAAAGGAATGAGCAGATAACTTGCTCTGAGAATTTAAATAGCATTCACAGGCAGACATTGAAAAAATATCACTTGTAAAAAACATACCCATTAAGTTTTATTTTTCCAGCATTATTGTTTAAATTTCCAAGAATATAGGCTTTTCATCTGACTTGTTTCAAAACAATGTATTTATAGAAAAAAATCTTAAAAGTAAGTACTTAATTGTGGCAGTAAATGCAGAAAAACCATTTGTCGAATATTTCACCCACTCACAACTGAAAACCCGTAATAAGTTAGGCATGAAAGGATCTTCACCTAATAAAGAACATCTTCAATGCCTGTAGGTACCATCGTATTTACTGGTACCTACAGTACTTTTGGGAAAAGGAAAAGATGCATGATTTCTAAAATTGTGTGCAACATTTCCTTAGAGGTTGAAACCAATGCATGAAACACAAGAGAAATAAATTATTAGCTCATTGATTAGAACGCAAGAAGTAAACCTGTTTTATTTATAGACAACATGATTGTATAGAGAGAACATCTCAAGTTATCTACAATAAGAGTATTATTAAAACAAATAAGTTCAACAAAGTAAACTAATATTTAAAATGTGTCAAGACAATCTAAAAGAAAAAGAATAAATATTAACAAATGCTACTAGAACCCCATATCTCATTATATTCATACACACACACAAAATGATTCAAAATGGATCATAGACAAAAAATAAACATTTTTACAATAAGACAAATGATAAATCTTATTGACCTTGGGTTAGGCAAAGATTTATCAGATATGACAGTAATAATATGGTACTTAATATATTAGAGTCATCAAAAATAATACATTGGGATTTTCAAAGGATTAGATGCAATTATCAGAATGTATCATTTAAAAAGTTACAAAATGCCAGATATAGTGGCACTTTTGAGTCTTAAACAGGAAGACCCAGGTTCGAAGTTAGACTCAGCAACTTAGTGAGGCCCTCAGCAACCTAACAAGGATATGTTTCCAGATAAAATATATAATAGGGCTGTGAGTGTAGCTCAGAGGTAGAATGAGCATGAATTCAATCCCCAGCACCACACATACCACAAAAATGTTAAATAGTAAGCCACAAATTAAATGGAAATTTTTGTAAAACATACATCTGATGAAAGACTTCTTATCTTTGGTACATTAAGAACTCTTCCAATTAGTAAGTGCAAAACCATGAAACTTAGTTAAGTACAATATATGGAAATACTGTATCAGATGTGTGGTTCATGCTTATTATAAAACATAGAAGCCAGATGTTTTGTCTCATGCCTGTAGAACAAGCACTTGGTAGGGTAGACAAGGAGATCACAGGATTGCAGCCAGACTTAGCAATTTAGCAAGGACTTTAGCATATTAGTGAGTTGCTGTTCCAAAATAAAAAATAAAATAGGGTTGTGGGTATAGCTCAGAGGTAGAATGCCCCTGAGTTGAATCCCCGGTACCAAAAAATATTTTAAAAAGTGAAAAAAAAAAAAAAAAAAAAAGAAAAGAAAAGAAGTTCTACATCAATCTTTAGGTCTGTAATATAAAGAACTAACATCACATAATTCTGGACAAGAAATTGTACATCAACTTTGGAACAGAAACTGGCATTTCTGTAATAGCTGGCTCATGGAACTTTTATAATTTTCTAGGAATTGAACTGTTGACTGTATTTACCCATTGTAGTGTGGCTGCTGAATTCTCTGCTCAAGAATTGTTTGTTTGTTGGGATTGAACCCAGTGGTGCTTTACCACTAAGCTACACCTCAGTTCCAGTCCTATTATTATTATTATTATTATTATTATTATTATTATTATTATTTAGTTTTGAGATGAGGTTTCACTAAGTTACACAGTATGGCCTTGCATTTGAGATTCCTTCCTCTGCTTGAGTCTCCCGTGAATATGTGATTACAGGCATGTGCCATCACTTCTGGCCCTACTCAGGGCCTTTTTTCTCATTTTTAAAAATTTTCAAGCCATTTTTGAAATGTCAGCTAGTGTCAGCTTAATTGAGCTGTCAGATGATAATTTGGGAAGAAGTCATGATCAAATGCTATGAGCTCATAATACTTACACCAGATGTTCATTGGTCTGAATGTGGCTTAGTACACACACTGGCATTTTTATTTTTCTCAGTGTTTATGTAAAGACAGATATCTCTTTCATGCATGATACCCCAGTCCATGAGGGAATATGGATAAATAAACTTGCTCTTCATTGACTTTCTCATTATTAGGGTTTTCTTTTTTCTTCTGGCAGCTTAGGCAAGCAAACCTGTGACTTTTATCCATTTATTTCTTGAAAAGCCTGCCATGTTTAGCTGAAAAGGCCAGAGATTTTTCCATCCACTTCAAATTAACTCAACCCCCCCTCTCCCTACTGTGAGAGCAAACCTGATGGTTTTGATTCTATACTGCCCTGAGAAAGCCATTGTTCTCACTGACTGAACTGTTGAAGATGGTCCGGTTTCTAGAAAAGAAGGTCACTGGCACCTGCTGTCTCTACCATATGCTCTAGTAGCTATTCAAGAATAAAGACATCAAACTATGTGCCTTTCATTGATTTCCAGAGCCTTAAAATGGTTGCTTTTGACAACTATGTCCAGTGTGTGTGTGTGTGTGTGTGTGTGTGTGTGTGTGTGTGTGTGGTATAAGTTTTATTTAACACCTCAAACTGCCAGAGTCACTCATTAACTTTTAAAACTATGGACTTTATAGACATTGAGCATGTTAGTGATCATTCCCCCATATGGACAAGTTAAATGCACATTTATTTATTTATTTATTTATTTATTTATTTATTTATTCATTCATTCATTCATTTTCGGTACTGGGGATTGAACTTGGGGGATTCTACCTCGGAGTTATACGCCCAGCCCTATTTTTTTATTCTTTATTTTGGAACAGGGTCTCACTAAGTTGCGGAGTGCCTCACTAGGTAGTTGAGGCTGGCCGCGAACCCAGATCCTCTGGTCTCAGCCTCCCAAATACTAGGATTACAAGTGTGCACCACCATGCTCGGCTAAATGCACTTTTAGAATAAACTAATCCGTAACTCAAGAGCTTTACAGGAGGGAAAATTAAACCATTTCCATAAAGGTTATAGTTTCCTGAATAAGAAGTTTGGTCTTTGTGAGTTCTAGCTAACTGGAAAATTTGGCTCTTTGATCTTGCTAACATAGATTTAGGAGAAAATATTGCAAATCTTCTCTCTCTAGGCTTTGCTTATTCATTCATTCTCTTAAGAAATTCATGTTATAATCCTCTATTTCTAAGTGCATGGATACAAAAATGAAGAAGGTACAAAAATACTTGGCTCCAGGGGAAGCATTCCAGTTGGGAAATAGCAATGAATAACCAGTGAATGGGTAACATACGTGGTCTGTTGCTAGAATTGCCTGGAAGCAAAAATACTGTCTTGAAGTTTCAGAGGGTAGAAGTATGTTCCTTGCTGATGTGTGGAGGATGGATTATAACTGTGAAATTTGACTTCTTGGAAGCTACTGTCTGTAGATATTCCTTCTATGGGTAAACAAATCTTATACTATAGCCAATGACTAGTCCTATTGAACTACAAATTCTGATAAATACAATTATATTATTTTATAAAGAGACAAAATTTTTCTTGTGTGTGGCACTGGGGATTGAACCCAGGGGCATTCTACCTTTGAGCTACATCCCAGTCCTACTTTTTTATTTTGAAATAGGGCCTTACTAACTTGCCATGGCTGGCCTTGAAACTACCATATTCTTGTCTCAGCCTCCCAAGTATGGGATTAAAGGTGTGAGTCACCATTCCCAACTATTCACAGACCATTTTTAGAACAGTTTTGGATTTATAGAAAAATTGAGTAGATATTATAGTTTTCATATTATCTCTGCTACACATTTTCTTCAATAGGAATACCATACATTTCTATGACTAATTTGTTACAATGTATAAGCCAATATTTTTTACATTACTATTAACTGAAACTTATGTTTTGTTCAGATTTTCCTTAGTTTTACCTTTTGATTTTTTCCTGTTTCAGTCTTCAGTTCAGGATTACCCTGTAACATTCTGCTGTGCTCTCTCCTTAGGCTTTTCATGGCTGTGACATTTTTCTAGATCCTTTTCTTTTTGATGACCTTGACAAATTTAAAGAGTACTGCTAAGGTATTTTGTAGGAAGTCCCACTGTTGAGATATGTCTAATGTTTTCCTTGGGGTTAGGTTGAGGTTATAGATTTGGAAAGAAAGATCACAGAAAATGCTTTTTTTTTTACCATATTGTATTGAGGTTGCATAATATTGACATGCTTTATTACCATTGATGCTGACCTTGGTTATCTGGCCAAGGAGATGTTTGTCGGACTTCTCCTTGGAGCATTGCTCTTTATTATCTTCGTTTTTAAAAACTATACTTTTATTGGTGCATTGTGGTCTCACATCATAATGTATGTAGTTCAGAGTGTTAGGGACATATATGCACACAGCACTTGGTGAGCTTTCCCTTGACTCCCTCCCCACTGCCTCTCCTCCCCCTCCCCCATACATTATATTGAGATTGCCATTGATAATTTCAAATATGTACATAACTTCAATGCAAGTGTTTCCTTCATTAATTCTCCCTCCAAACTATGCTTATTGGAATGGACTCACTATGCTTGCCTCCTTCTTGCAGAATGGTATCTATTTTGGACTCTTTGCATGGGAAATTTGTCTTTTCTTCATTTATTAATTCATTTAATCACTTATATCTTTATAGATAATGGATATTTTGTGTATTTTATAATCCCACACTACTTTAATTTTTGCCCAAATCATTCAGCTTTGGCTATTGAGAGTTCTTTCGTGTGGTTTTCAGTTGATTTCTGCCCTCTCGATGTACCACCGTGTGAGTGTGTGTGTGTGTGTGTGTGTGTGTGTGTGTGTACACATGCTTGCACAGGGGTGCATATTTGCCTTTTTTTTCTTTATTTTTTTTGGTACTGGGGATTGAACTCAGGGGCATTCTACCTCCGAGCAACACCCTCAGACCTATTTTTTTTTTTTTTATTCTTTATTTTGAAACAGGGTCTCACTAAGTTGTGGAGGGCCTCACTAAGTAGCTGCGGCTGGCCGCGAACCAGGATTCTCCAGTCTCAGCCTCCCAAATGCTGGGATTATAAGCGTACAGCACCACGCTCGGCTTTGTTCTGAACAATTCCTTAGTGTCTGGTACCACAAGGTTTCCTCGGCTAAATGTGCATTTTCTGGCCCAGTCATAGAATCAGCCTTTTCTCCAAGGAGCTCTTGTTACCTTTAATGATGAATGATATTACAAACCAAGATCTGGGCAACAGATACCCTCATGGGCATTGGGAGTATCATTCCTTCTATCCTTCTCAGCTGAAAGAGCAAGGATATCTGTATATATGCAGACTAATACTAATATGATATCT
>PVLC010039285.1:0-14479 GCA_004027655.1 Graphiurus murinus
GGATTACAGGCATGTGCCACCACGCCTGGCTCCTGTTTGAGGGAGTACTATGTGTAATGCCTTCAGTGTCATCTCTCCCCTCTCTGCAGTGGGGGTTAGGGAGCTTCTGTGTTGGTCACTGCTGAGTTTCCAGTGTGGCACAGTGGCATACAACCTCTGCACGTTTATTGAAAGAATAAGTTTGACGGGTTGAGAGGTACACGAGAATCCAGAGACCTAGGCCACCCAGGGTTGATACAAACTCCTGTGCGGTGAGATCTGGTGGCCCATAAGCAACCCAGACTCGTGTTTTTACAACTTTTTTAATATATATTTTTATAAACAGGTCACGTGATAAAATAGCACAAGAAACACTTACCAAATATAAGGTTATATCTTCCGCATATACAGGAGAATGAGGTTGTTATATACAATAAGAAAATGATTTTAGGGGTTGGTTGGTTTTGTATTTTTCCTCTCTCCCCTTAAATTTTCCTCCTACAGTCGTTGGAAATATCACAGCTTCAGTTGCATTAATACTTTGGGCAAATGGACAGCTGGCCCTCCCTTTTGGGGGGCTGTGGGAGGAGGGGCTGAAGGAACTGGCTCCTGCCCACCTCAGCCTGGAGCCTCCTCACCGGCACTCCAGGGGCAGGGAACTCTTTGGGCTGCTGAGCCTTTCCTCGGCTCCAACAGCATCTCTCACGCTCACTCGCTCTCATTCTTTCTCTCGCTCTCTTTCACTCTCTGGCTCTCTGGAAACTGGTTACTCCCAACCAGGTAAGGGGGTCCCAAAGACTGAGTGTGGGTGCTGTATCTCCTAGGGCTCAGGGTTGGGGTGGAAAGGGGTCCCAGCCCCCTCCTCAGCGTGGCCAAGGTGTGCCAGCATCCTCCAGGACTCCCGATGTCTTAGGAGCAGACAGAACACGGCCAGAGGCGTGGGCAGCTGGGGCGGGGTGGATGGGGAGGCTGGAGGGGAGCCCTCCCTCCTCGGGTGTGGAGGGTGTGCTGACCACTGGAAGATCGGAGTCGCTGCAGAGTCCACCTGAGGAGACCTGTGCAGGGGGAAGGTGGTGCCAAGCGGCCCGCGCCCCTGGTGCAGGAGCAGGAGTGTGGGGCCGCTGGGCTGCGCCCAAGGCCTGACAGTTCTGAGCTGGGCTCCAACCTGGGGTCTCAAGGGCCTGCACAGTTCTGGGCTGAGGTGGACTGGGGCCTGCTGGAGTGATATTGATTACTCCGAGGGCACAGATTTCCAATACTCTCCTAGCCTGGCCGGGGCCCAAGGATCTGTAAGGTGGTGGTGGTTGTGGGGGGGGGACAGACTGGCCAACCCCAGCAAGGAAGGGAGGCCGTGCGGGTCAGGCGGGCACGGAGAGGGGGAGGGCGGGGAGTTGGGCTCCTCAGCGGGCCATGGCTTTGGCAGTGGACCGAGTCCCCTCGCACCCTTTGGAGGCTCTGGGCGCAATGCAGTGGAAGATGCGGGGGGCCCTTGGGGCTCTTCTAGGCCCCTGAGTGCTGGGGGACCCAGCCCCCCAACCCCCCTGGGCCCTGCCCGGGATGGGGGACAGCGGGGAGGCAGAGAGCAGGGTGTGGCGGGGAAGGCGGTGAGGGCGGTTGGGGGTCAAAGCGCCCCGCAAGGACCGAGCCCCCCCAGCGGGCGGGCAAGTGATGGCGGCGGCTGTGGCGTGTTGGAGGGCGGGCGTGCAGTGCGGGCACGAGGGGCATGCACAAAGTCCCCGAGTGTGCGTGCGTGCGTGGGGCTGGCCCCGCCGCCCGGGCCGGGGCGGGCCGGGAGAGGAGCCGAGGGGACGAGGGCGGCTCGGGGCGGGGCTTCCCTCGGTCGCCCCGCCTGCCGCGGGCTCCTGGCTCCTGGCGGGGTGGGTGGAGGGCTCGGCGGCGCCCCGCGCTACTCGATGACGATGCAGCGGGGCAGGTGCTGCGAGAAGTACTTGAAGAGCTCGGGCGTGGCCCCGGGGCAGTTGGTCAGCTCCAGCTCCTCCAGCTCCTGCAGCTGCACCAGGCCCGACAGCCCTGTGGTGGTCAGCAGCGGGCAGCCTGCGGCGGGCGGGAGCAGGGCAGCGGCTCAGCTCGGCGAGCCCCAGGCCAACGCTGGGCGGGGCTGGAGCTCGCTCTAATCGGACCCCGGCACAGCGAGCCAGCGCCAGGTGTGCTTCAGCACAGCGCAGGGGAGCCCACCGGGCTGGGAAGCCGACTAGGTGGGTGTGGTGGTCGCCGTCCGGGAGGCATGCGGGGAGGCGGGGAGGCAGGGAGTCTCACCTGCCAGAGACAAAAGACGCAAACTCCTCATGGCCAGGAGGTGCTTCAGCCCGAAGTCCTGCACCTGGGGGATGAGGTAGAGGGAGCCCGTTAACTATTCCGTTTACTGGAACCGCTGGAGGGGCAGGAGGCGGGGTTCAAGACAGAGGCTTTTCAGCACCCCGCCACCCCCGAGGAGCCGGGAAGTGGCCGGGAAGCGCCCATGAGGGCCTGGGGACCCACCAGCTCTGCCTAGGTCAGCTGCTGGTGAAGCAGGATCTCAGGCCCCTCCCTGTGGGATCTGGGGCGGGGCAGGGGCAAGGCAGCTGGTGGTCTGGACTGGGGACCCCCCTCTGTCCCCGCGCCCCCCTAACCCTCCATTCCGGAGGCGTGGAGGTCCCCTACCTGGCAGCACCATCGCAGGTAGAGGCTGCGGAGGGATGACATGGTGGACAAGTAGCTCAGGCCGGTGTCCGTGATGCGTACACACCTGTGGTTGCATCAGAGGGGGACTGCCCACCTGCAAATCGCCTCACCCCGCCCCAAGCGTTCCTGATGTGACCCCTCGCCCACAACAGCCCCCCTTCCTTCCCATTGCCCCGCCCCACACAGCCCCCCCGGCACTCGCTATCCCGGAGACTGTGGGTTCAGCGGCCTGCCCGTCATGCTCCCCGGCATGTGCTGCCCTATCTGCACCTCCGCAGCCTGGCCAGCCAGAAGCCCCGCGACTAGGCCCCACCCCTCCAGGCGCCCAGGGCGTGCACACCTGTCCAGCACGAGCTCCTCCAGGCGGTGCAGGTCACAGGCCACGTACTCCAGCGCCATGTCCGTGATGCGAGGGCACCAGGACAGGTCGAGGCTCCGCAGCTTGCGCAGGTTCTCCGCCACCAGCTCGACACCATCGTCGGTGACCTTGGAGCAGCCCGAGAGGCTGAGTGCGGTGAGGTTGGGCAGGCTGTGCACCACGTTGACCACGCCGTGGTTGGTGATCTCCCAGCAGGACAGCAGGCGGAGCGTGTGCGTGCTGTGGCCTTGCCGCGCGGTGAAGTAGGCCAGCGCCGTGTCCGTGACGTGGTAGGCCTGCAGGCTCAGCTCCGCCAGGTTGGGCAGCAGCTGCGAGATGGCGGCGATGGCGTCGTCGGCCACGTTGATGCAGTCGCTCACGCTGAGAGAGGTGATGCGTGCACTGAGGCTGGACCACAGCCCCGCCTCCGTGAAGTCGTTGCAGCCAGAGAGCTCCAGGCGGACGACGCCCTGCATCTGCTCCAGCATCACCTGTGGGCGGGGTGCAGGTCAGGAGCAGCTGGCTTTGCTCCCCTAGCGGCTCCCGCAGCCCTCCTGCAGGTGTGGTGAGGATTGCCCGGGACGGGTGGTAGGAGGTTAGCAGTGGTTTCTCCAGGGTAGACATGTACAAGTGTACTGAACTCTGAAGACTGTGCATGCCAAAAGAGGCGCAGGGCACAGGGAGCCGGGGCCTGGGCAGAGCAGGTGCTCTGGGGTTTGAATGTTTGGTTATACTCCAGGTGCTGGGGCCCGAGCAGGCTGCTGGAGACCCTTCCGAAGTGACCCCTCACCTCCCTCCAGCACCTCCCGCCCAAGGCCAACTTCATGGGCAAGCAGGGCTGTGTTACCACCTTGAGAACCCTCACTTTGCACTAGGTCCCCCAAACTATGTAGCCAGCCCCGCCCCCCCACAAGCATTGTTCCTCCTTAGCGCACCAGCCCGCCACCCTCGGCTCTGTTGCTCCCTGGGTGCTAAGCTTCCTCCCACACCCTGAGTGGCCCCCCTCAGCCCTGTCCCAGCTTGAGGGCACACCTCCAGGCCGGCATCGGTGATGGTGGAGCGCTTGAGGCTCATGGCCTTGACGCCCTTCTTGGACAGGGAGTAGTTGTCGATGAACTCACAGATGTCCAGGTCGGAGACGCCAACCAGGCAAAAGCCCTCGAAGCCGCGGGCGGCAAAGCCCTGCAGGTTCACGAACTCCTTCTCGCCGCCAGGCAGCACGTTGTAGAGCTCCTTGACGTGCAGCACCGGCATGAGACCCGCCCAGAACTTGGGCTGGTACAGCACACGCCGCCAGGCCTTGCACACCTGGGCTAGCACGCACTTCTCGCACGCCGAGAAGTACCAGAAGAGGCCATTGAGGATCTTCTCGTCTGTGGCCAGTGGTGGCCGCTCCACCGGGGGTCCAGGCACCGAGGCTGAGGCCGGTCCACCTGCCGGAGGGCAGGGGCCCCCGGCCAGGGCAGCCCGGGACAGCGGGGCAGCCAGGCTGGGGGGTGGAAGGGCGGGTGGGGGCGGTGGCTGGCAGGGGCGGTTTTTGGCAGCTGGTGTGCCCTTCGTGATGCTGGCGGCACCCAGGCCGTTGGGCTGGCCCGGCAGCTTCACCAGACCGTTCCGAGGCAAGCATGAAGGCTTGGGGTCGCCGTCGACACCCGGGCTCGACATCTTCCTCGAACACTCTGCAGATGGGCCAGGAGGGGCGAGTGAGTGCGCTGGTCTCTGGGGAGGCCGGGGTGGGGGGGGCGACCTACCTCCTTCCCACCGGGGGTCCCCTTCCCCAGTACTCTCAGAACCGCCAGACAGAAAGGATCTGAGTGCATGCCGATCCCTCCCTGTCTGTGTGCAGCAGCAGGAGGCAGGCTGGCTGCAGCCGTGGCCTCACCGAGCACCTACTGTATGCACTGGCTCAACATGCACCGCTCGCTGATGCTTTCTGATGCTTAGATACTACGATTCCACCAGGCGTGGTGGCTCACGCTTGTGATCCCAGTACTTGGGAGGCTGAGACAGGAGGATCCCAGGTTCATGGCCAGCCTCAACTATTTAGTGAGGTCCTCCACAACTCAGAGAGACCCTGTTTAAAAATAAGGAATAAGCCGGGCGTGGTGGCGCACGCTTGTAATCCCAGCATTCGGGAGGCTGAGACCGGAGGATCCGGGTTCTCGGCCAGCCTCAGCTACCTAGTGAGGCACTCCGCAACTTAGTGAGACTCGGTTTCAAAATAAAGAATAAAAAATAGGGCTGGGGGCATAGCTCGGAGGTAGAATGCCCCTGAGTTCAATCCTTGGTACCGCAAAAAAAAAAAAAAAAAAAAAAAAATAAGGAATAAATAGGGATGGGGGTGTAGCTTGGAGGTAGAATGCCCCTGGGTTCAATCTCCAGTACCACAAAAATTAAAAAAGATACTATGATTCCCATTTCACATGCAAGAGAATGGAGGTGGAGAGATGGGTCCCTGACCACCCCCTTCACCTCTGCTCCTCTGAGGCCCTCTGAGGCTTTGGATTCCACTCATCAGGGCCTACCTCTGTTAGACAGGGGCTGGAAACCTGGAGGAAAGGTCTTGGGGCAGTCTCTAGACCCTCACCTATGAGCTGCTGGCATGATTCTGGAGGGGCTCTGGTACCTTTTTTTTTTTTGGTACTGGGGATTGAACCCAGGGCCAGTCTACCTCCAAGGTACACACCCAGCCTTATTTTTATTTATTTATTTATTATTTATTTTTGTGTGTTGTGTGCTAGGGATAGAACCCAGGTGTATTCTACTTTTTTTTTTTTTTTACGGTACTGGGGATTGAACTCAGGGGCATTCTACCTCCGAGCTATACCCCCAGCCCTATTTTTTATTCTTTATTTTGAAACAGGGTCTCACTAAGTTGTGGAGTGCCTCACTAGGTAGCTGAGGCTGACCTCGAACCCGGATCCTCCGGTCTCAGCCTCCCGAATGCTGGGATGACAAGGGTGCGCCACCAGGCCCGGCTCTGTATTCTACTTTTAAGCTACACATCCAGCCTTATTTTTTTTTTATTTGGAAACAGGGTCTCACAAAGTTGCTGAAAGCCTAAGTTGCCAAGGCCAGCCATGAACCTTCGATCCACTTGTCTCAGTCCCCAAGTACTGGGATTGCAGGCGTGTGTCACCATGCCCTGCTTTTATTATTTATTTATTTTTCCAGAACTGGGGATTGAACCCAGGGGCATTCTACTTCTGAGCTACACCCCTATCCCTATTTTTTACTCTTTCTTTTTATTTATTTATTACTTTATATTATTTTTTATTTTTTGGTGGTACTGGGGATTGAACCTAGGGGCATTCTACCTCCAAGCTATACTCCCAGTCCCATTTTTTATTCTTTAGTTTGAAACAAGGTCTCACTAAGTTGTGGAGACCCTCACTAAGTAGCTGAGGCTGGCTGCGAACCGGATCCTCCAGTCTCAGCCTCCAAGTACTGGGATTACAAGCATGGGTCACCATGCCTGACTTATTCTTTATTTGGAAACAGGGTCTCACCAAGTTTTGGAGAGCCTCACTAAGTAGCTGAGGCTGGCCGTGAACCTGCAATCCTGTTTCAGCCTCCCAAGTACTGGGACTACAGTCGTGCACCACCACACCTGACCTTTGGCACCCTTCTGAATCTCAGTGGCCGGAGGTTCTGGGTCCAGGCACCCACCCACAGGAAGGGCGGGTTTCCCAGGGCTGACTTGTGGCAGCATGTGATCCCTGGACACGCGCTGCTTCCTTAGTCCCCCCTAACTCAACGAGGACAGTGCCTGCTGAGGGAACCCATTGCACAGATGAGGAAGATGAGGTTGCGGTCAGGCGAATTGCTTGTCTGAGGGCAGGGCCAGCTGAGTGCTGGAGGCAAAGCCTGGACCTCAGCTGGCCGGTGGGGGCCCTGTGGAAGGCTCTCCTCATCCAGGGTCATCGGCCGGCGGGTGTGGCTGAGGGGACGGCAGAGGTGTGGTGGGCGGACGCCCATGGGGGTCACAGAGCTGTCTGCTCCTGCCCACCCCCACCCAATGCCCAATAGAGAGACTGGCGCCCAGGGGTCTCACCCACACAGACCCTGGGGTCCCACTCCCTGGACCCTTTGGGCCCCATTTCAAATGCGTGGTCTTAGCTAGCCATTTCCCTTCTTGGAACCTCGCTTTCCTTGCCTTGAAACCTGGTAGGTGAGGGCACCTGTTCCCTCCTGTGAAAAGTGCTGATTGCACCTGTGGCTCCCAGCGAGGCTGGGAAGTGACACAGGACCTGCCTCCCGGGTCTGCAGGTGGCCCCAGGACTAGGGAGTCTACATGCAGTCTTCTTTCCTCTTCTTCATTGTGTGTGTGTGTGGGGGGGGGTGCTATGGATTGAACTCTGGGACATTCTACCTCCAAGCCACACCCCCAGCCCTATTTTATTTTTATTTTTTTATTTTATTATTTTTTTTTATTTGGAAATAAGGTCTCACTAAGTTTCTGAGAGCTTTGCTAAGTTGCTGAGGCTGGCTTCGAACCAGCAATCCTCCTGTCTCAGCCTCCCAAGCACTGGGATTACAGGCATGCGCTACCATGCCCAGCTAGGTCTCTGCCTTGCCCACAATCTCAGAAAAGGGCCAAAAGCTGCTCCAGCTCCCCCTTGCCCTCCTGCCTGACCAAGACGGGCCACAGCTTCATTGAGAAGTCTCACCAAGCCATCAGCGCAGGTGTCTGAGAAGGCTTCCGAGACCACCTCAAAGGCTTGGGTGGCTGTCAATGAGATTGGCTTTTGTCCCTTTTTTTTTTTTTTTTTTTTTTTTTTTGCAGTACTGGGGATGGAACCCAGAGGCATTCTACCTCCAAACTACACAGCCCCTATTTTTTATTCTTTTTTTTTGTGTGTGTGTGTGTGGTACCGGGGATTGAACTCAGGGGCATTCTACCTCCGAGCTATACCCCCAGCCCTGTTTTTTATTCTTTATTTTGAAACCGGGTCTCACTAAGTTGCAGAGTGCCTCACTAGGTAGCTGAGGCTGGCGCGAACCCGGATCCTCCGGTCTCAGCCTCCCGAATGCTGGGATTACAAGCGTGCGCCACCACGCCCGGCTATTTTTTATTCTTTATTTTTGAAACACGGTCTCACTAAGTTGCGGAGTGCCTCACTAAGTAGCTGAGGCTGGCCATGAACTTGGATCCTCCTGTCTCAGCCTCCCCAAGTACTGGGATTACAAGCGTGTGCCACCACGCCCAGCTTTTTGTCTCCTTTTCCTTTGAGCCCCCCTTCTGGAGCTATGGAGCTGAGAAAACTCTCTACCCATCCCCCACGGGCTGGCCTGACCTCAGAGAATGGGGACAGCGGCTTCCAGAAGGCAGCAGAGAAGGGAGACCCTGCCCTCTTTCAGTGCCATGTCTACTGGACAGGACCGTCCTCGCCGACTTCCCTCCCCTGGGAGGAACTGGAGTCTCACCAGAACACACGGTCCTCACGATGCCAACTGAGCTCTGGTTCAAAGGCCAAGCCCCACCCCACGGCCACTGGCAGCCCACCCAGGCTGCGGTACCAGGTGCCCCCCCCCAAGCCGTCATTTGAGCCTGGGGGTCGGGCCAGGCTCTGGTGGACATGGCTCCCACACCTCTGCTGTGCCTTTGCGCACGCTCACGCCAGGGATGGCACAGAACCCATAACCACTTGGCAAGGACCCGCTGGGAAAATCATGTGTCTCCGTCTCGGGGCAGCCCCTCGTGTGCAGGCAGCCGCGACTGTCACCCCGGTTTTCAGATAAGGAACTTGAGGCTCTGGGGAGTTAGTTTGTGCACAGCGCTGGGGGAGGCCTAATGTGGGGTACCCCCAGTTCCCTGCGTGCATTACAGGGAAGCATGGTCTGTTGTGGGGCAGCAGCGCCCTTGAAGGGACAGGACGGGGCTCATCCTTGCCCCTCCCCTGCTCCAGCAAGGCCAGCCTCAAGACCCTCCACGGCCCCAGAGCGGGACCCTGCTCCCTGACCAGCGGCGGCACCCTGATTTTGCCTCCCAGGACGCACCAACCACCCGGGCTCCGCGCTTCCCTCAAGCCCGGCCCAGCGCGCTCGGCGCCCGGCGCGCAGCACCATGGACAGCAACCACGGGCCGCCACCGCGCGCTCCGGGGCCCAGCAGGGCCGGCCGCACCGTGGACAGCGGCTGACAGAAGAGGGGGCGGCTCAGGCGAACCCAAAGCCTGGCAACCCCAGCTCAGCAGGGAGGGGCCCCTGAGGCGGCGGGGGGGGGGGAAGGAGGGGGAGCCTCCCGCTTGGCTAGGATCCGGAGGAGGCGGCGGAGGCGGCGCCAGGGGAGAAATAATCTAAGAGCTGTGCCGATTTAGGCTGAAAATGCTCCCAGCCGCGGGTGTGCACGTGGAGCGCCCGGGTTGGGGGGGTGTGCACGTGGAGCGCCCGGGTATCTGCAGGGCTCCTTGCCGCCTGCCCCACCCCTACCCTTGAAGCCTCAGGGTCGAGCTGGTGAAAACAAGTTGGTCTCTGGCACTTGTAAGAGAGGGGCCGGGGTGGGGGCACTCCTGGCCGTCCCTCATCCGAAGCTTCTGCCCCCCGGGGGGGGGCAGCACCTGAGGCAGCCCCCCTGCCCCCCAACTCTGTGGCCAGCATCCTGCCAGGCTCCAGCTGGCTGCTCCCCTGCACGTGGTTCAAAAATGGAAGCGGAACCCTCACACCTTGGCCCAAGGGTTGAGGACTTGGGAGAGGGCTGAGCTCACAGTGGGAGACTGGGACCTTCCCCTCAGGCAAACGACCCCTGAGGGTCTCAGGCAGGCCTGCCCAGATGGTGACCAAGGGCGTGGTCCGCATGGCTCCTCGACGCCCCCGCCCCTGGCCTGGCGCTGCGGCTGTCCCCCATCCTGCGTGGCTGAGGGCTTGCCTGGCGTTTCCTGCCAGGCGCGTAGGTGCAGCTGCCCGGCCTCTCGGCGCTGACTCTAGTGTCAGGGCAGGCAACTCCGGAGCTAATCCTCTGTAAAAAGATGGCTGAGCCCGCCGGGCACGGCCTCGGCCAGGGTGTGTCTTGGTCAGTTAGGAGAGGAATTCCTCTCCGGGACAGGCTGTGGAGGGGCTCAAGGTCCCTGGGCCCACCTGGTGACGGGGAGACAGTGGCCACTGTCCTCATCTGCTGGAGCCAGAGCCGGGTCAGTCACGGCGCCCTGGGAGAGCTGAATGTGGCCCCCGTCCTCTCCGTAGGGGACTCGAGGCCTAAGCAGTGTGACCTTGGAACACCCGGGAGGACGCTGGTGCCAGGCAGCTTCCCCGCTGACAGCCGGCGGTGGCCTCTTGTGTGAGCCCCGTCCTGAGCCCTGAGACCGCCCCTGTGGCCCAGCCGCACCCCCGGCCTTCATCCTCCCCTGGACCTCCTCCTCCTCCACACCTACTGCTGGCGTGAGCGGCACCCTCACCAGGGCCCCCCACACCTGGGGAGGCACCTCAGGGTCCCACTCATGGCCGGTCTGCCTCTCTCCTGAGCACAGACGGCGCGTACCATGGCTGTTGGGCCTGTGCGTGCTGCTGACTGAACGAAGAGATGGCGGCCAGTGAGCCAGGTCAGGCTGAAAGGGGAGCAGCCGCCAGGGGCTGAGCGGCTAGGGGAGGATGGGTCACACCTAACAGGAGGCTGGTCAGCGGGGGAGGCAGGCGTAACTCAAGAACTTAATCCCAGCCGTGACAGGGGTCAGTGGGATGGGGACAGAGTTGGTGCGAAAGACTCCTGTGAACCTGGGGGAAGAGGGCACCTTGCGCCCCGTTTTCGGCCCGGGCCCTCTTCTGGAGCTGCAGGGCTAGGGAAGGTGACTGTGCACCCCCCACAGTGTGGCCTGCCCCCAAGGGAAGGGCACGGGAGCCCCTGGAGGGAGGGAAAAGCGAGTCCTACCCCAATCTTTCCAGCGCTGCACTTCTCATTACTGGCCTGCGCCCTTCACGCCCTGCCCGACCAGGACGGGGGCGCAAGGCTCAGAGCCTGGCTTCCCAGAGTCACACTAAGCTGTGATGGACCCCCAGGCCCCCAGGCTGCCTGACTCCCAACGCGCCTGGCACAGAGCGCATCCCTCACTCCCCCTCTGCCTTCTGCTTCCCCGAGGCCAATCTCTCTGAGTGCAGGTCCCTGCCGTACCCCTGCCTCCTTCCAGGGCCTGCAAACTCACCAACACCCTTCTCCCTCACTGTCCCCAGCTCGGGGTTCTTCCCCCACCTCTGACACCTGTGAGCAGAAGCCCCGCACTGACCAGCTCCTCCTGCCCACCGGGGGCCCAGAGTTCAGTGTCTCATGGCAGCCCCAGGGAACGAGGTGACACCAGGGTAGCTGGGGTTGGGGGCGCCGTGCAGGCTGACAGGTTCCGTGACAGCCCCGTGACTCAGGCACAGCCACATCCCCGCCACTTGGCACGTGTCAACAGCAGAACTCCCCTCTCCCGCCCCCAGCTGGAGCTGGTTCTGGGGGGCACCTCCGGAGGGGGGACCCTGGGCTCAGGGGCTCTGGGCCCTGCCACAGGCCCAAGCGGAGGTTCTGGCAGACAGAGGCCCTGTGGCCAGGGTCTGGGGAGTGGAAGCTGGGCTCTGGCTCACCCTAGCCCCTGCTCTGAAGGACGTGCGGCTCCCAGGGCTTAGGACCGGGCGAGGGGGTGTAGCCGGCATGCACCCTCTACAGAGGCGCTGGCCCGTGACCCCTACTGGACCTCGGGGGGAGGCTCGGGGCCACCCACGTACCCCCCCAGAACTTCCTTTGCTGCCGTCCCACCCTTCCCTGCACCAGCCCTGGAGGTAGAGCAGAGAGCTCCACGGGCCAGGAGACTGGATCGGAAGCCAGGGAGGCCCTTCCTCCACCTCGGGGAGAAGTGCTGCTTCTCGGCAGCCCGAGGCTTCCTCCGTCTGGGTCCTTCCTGCTGGGGCAGTTGCTTCCCTCTCAGCAGTGGGAGACAGGGCTCACCCAGGTGCCCCGGAAGTGGGTGCGAGCTGGAGGGGGTGAGCCCGGGCCATCAACACCCCCAGTGACAGAGGTGCTAAGCTGGTGGGCTGGGAACCAGGTAGCGGGGGTGGCAGGAAGCCGAGCGGCTGTGTCCCGGGATCCCTGTGCACGCCCCGTGTTTAGAGCTGAGCCCGAGAGTCCCCCCCCTGCAGATGGCTCCTGGAGCCACCTCTGGCCAGGACGGCCACACTCCATCAGGCTCCGGGCCCAGCCCAGGCCCCCGTCCTGAACCTCACCAGAGGGCTGCCTGGGAGAGAGGGCCCTGTGTCCAATGGGCACCGGGGAGGCTTGCGCTGACCCGGGTCGTGGACCCTGGGACGAGGTGGGTGTGGACAAATGGCCTGGGAGAGGGAGGCAGGTGGAGTGGCAACCCTACTGGGTCTTTCTGCGGAGGTCAGGCTGCTGCTCAGAGGCCGGGGAGGGGGCCGCAGAATGGGTTCTGACGCTCCAAGGGTCAGGCCTTCTCTCCTGGGACGATGGGTGGGGGACCCCGTCCCCCATGCACAAACTCCCAGGAGGACACGGGTGTTCAACGGAGCAGGTCTTGGGGTGCCCACTCCCCCATAGGAAGCCTCTAGCTTTGGCCCAGTCCCTTCTCCAGAACCCGGGACAGGCAGCCCACTTCCTCTCCGCCTCCCCCTGCCCCGTGGGTGGCAGCTCTAAAAAAACAGTCCTGTGTCCAGAAGGTGTCCAGGGGAGGAGCATCCGCAGGCCACATACCCACACGGCTCCTCCTGGAGTTTAATTGCATCTAACACCTGTCACCTCGACCCGGGGCTCATGGCGCTGGAGCGGAGAAGCCCAGAACCCAGCCAGGCGGGGTGGGGGCTGGGGGCCCGCCATTCTGTGTCCTGGGAGTGGGGGGCACGGCGCGCCCCCTCGGCGGCTCTGGTGGCACCGACGCAGAGCCTTGATCGGGTTGCCAGTGGGGAGCGGCCTCCATCAGGCCGGCCACCGGGGCGAGGAGCTAGGGAGGGCCTGGCCGGGCTGCAGGGCCCGCGGGCCGCGGGGTGCGTGGGGAAGGGGCTGCCGTTACGTAAACGCTCCCCCGGCGCGGGCCTGGCCCCAGCCCCTCCCCGCCCCCTCCTCATTGTGGCCGCGGCCGCAGCACGGCCTGGCCCCCTCCGCTCCGCGGCGCCTGGCCGCGCGCGCACACCTTACCTCGGCCTGGGCGCCTGGCTCATGCCACGCCGTCTGCCCGGGGACCTCGCGTCACGGGGAGCCCAGCATGGGCGCCGGCGAGCGCGGAGGCGGCCGAGGTGCTGGCCTGGCCGGCAGAGCCCGGCCGCGCCCCGCGCCCTAGCCTGGCCGGGCCCCCTCCGCCGCGCTCGCAGCGGAGCTCCCCGGTGGGAGAGGATCGGCCGCCCCGAGCCTCCCACCGGGGAGGCTGAGGCTGTGCCCAGATAAATAAGGCCGCTTTGCAGGGAGCCGGGCGGGCGCCTCCTCCCTCCCCTCGCCCTCCTCCCGGCGCTCCTCCTCCGCGCTCCTCCCCGCGCTCCTCCGCGGCCGCCGGCGGCGCCGCGCGCGCCCCCCGCCCGGCGCGGAACGCCTCGCCCTCGCGCGCTCCCGGCGTCGGAACCAATCCGGGACCGCGAGCCCGGAGGGCGCGCCGAGGACGCCGAGCCCCACCCCCAGCGAGGCGCGCTCCCGGCGCACCGCCCCGGGCACGCGCGCCCCTGCACCGCCTTCGCTGCGGGCGCCCGCACAATAACAAACCGAGCGGCTGCGAGACCCGGAGGACGCGGGAGGGGAGCGCGAGGGAGGGCGTCGCGCGCGGCCGGAGAGCAGCCGCCAGCAGCCCGCCCGAGCGCGGCGGTGGCGACCCCAAGTCCTGCAGGCAGAGGAGAACTCGGGATCGTTGGGGTCAGCGACTGTCCTGGGGGCAGCTGGGCGCCGGCCCTGAGCGTCCTGGGCCGCGGTTGGGAGTGAGGAAGGGGAGGCCCCGGGGCGAGGACCCACCCCGATATCCCGGATCCTCCCGCCCAGCTGGAGGCCAGGGCCCGGACCCTCACATCCCCCGTGCACCTGCTGCGGGCGGGCCAGACATCTCCCTGGTGGAGACAGGCACACACCTGCAGGACCATGCAAAGTGACTAAACATTTCAGAGTGCGAGAGGGCATCGCGATGTCCCCTCGGGAGGGCGGAGGATGTCACACAGCTGAGACGAGGGTGGTTCCGGAAGGCAGGCGGAGGCCCGGCAGGTTCCCTCTGGGAAGGAGCCAGAGACCAGCAGGGGCGGCTACTGCAGCCGAGGGTGGGGATGGGCAGGGGGACCATGCGGAGCGAGGACTTGGTCAGGGCCCCGGGTCGACGGACCTTCCAGCGGGTACTGGGCGGGAGGACAGGGGGAGCAAGGTGGCTGGAAGGACTCAGTGTGGGGAGACCAGGGCGGGATTTGGAATCATAGAAGATCCACAGGGCTGCGTGTCTTTGTGTGATTTTGTTGTTTTGTTTTGGTCCTGAGAGTTGAACCCAGGTATACTCTACCTCCAATCTACATTCTC
>PVLC010039286.1:0-14345 GCA_004027655.1 Graphiurus murinus
TGGGATCTATGTGTGTCTTTATATCATACAGAGTTTGTTTTATGAAAGTGGCTGCACCTATGTTTGGGGCATAGATGTTGATAATTGTTATTTCCTCTTGCTGGATTGTTCCTTTTACTAGTAAAAAATGACCTGCTTTGTCTCTTCTGGTAAGCTTGAGCTTGAAGTCTAGTTTATCTGATATCATAGTTGCTACTCCGAGTTCCATTGGCATGGATTACCTTACTCCAGCCCTTCACCTTTAGTTTGTGGGAATCTTTGCTTGTAAGGTGTGTTTCTTGCAGGCAGCATATACATGGATTCTGGGTTTTGATCCATTTTGCCACTCTGTGCCTTTTTATTGGAGAGTTGAGGCCATTTATATTCAGTGTGATTATTGAGAGATGATTTTTAATTCCTAACATTTTGAGTTTTGACTTCTGTTTGCCGTAGTGTTTGTTATTTTTTGCTTAGCTGTTTGCTTCCTGGAGATTATTGTTTCTCTGGTTCTGACGTTTACTGGTTAGTTCTTCTTTGTAGTTAATCTCTTTAAGTAGTTTCTCTAGTGCTGGTTTGGAAGACAAAAATTCCTTCAGTTTCTGTTTGTCATGAAAGGTTTTTATATCTCCGTCAATTTTAAGAGAGAGTTTTGCTGGGTAGGAGAATCTTGGCTGCAAGTTATTTTCTTTCAGAGTTACTCCAGCCTCTCCTGGCTTTCATGACTTGATTCGGGAGGTCTGGCATAATTCTAATTGGTTTGCCTCTAAATGTCACTTGGCCTTTTACTTTTGTTGCCTTTAAGATTCTCTCCTTTGCCTCTACATTGGTCAATTTGATTACTATGTGGCGTGGTGAACCTCTTCTTTGGTCTTGTCTTGAGGGAGTTCTGTATGTTTTCTGAACCTGTGTGTTGACTTCTCTTTCTATGTTTGGAAAATTCTCTGTTATTATTTCTTTGAAGAGATTGTTTATTCCATACGTTTCAACTTCTAATCCCTCTTCTATGCCTATTATTCTTAGGTTGGCTCTTTTAAAATTGGCCCAGATCTCTTCGATGTCCAATTCATATTATCGTATTTTTTTTTCTAAGTTATGTACTATAGATTCATTGTTGGTTTGGTCATCCTCTAAGAGTGATATTCTACTTTCCATGTGATCTAATCTGCTGTTTATAGTTTGCATTGATGCCTTCATATCGATTATTTCATCTTTTACTTCCTTCAATGCTTCTGTTTGGTTTCTCTTTAGGTCTTCGAATTCTCTGTTTATTTGTTCCTTTATGTCTTCCTTTATTTCTTTAAAGCTCTGCCTACATTCTTTCTGAAAATCCTGTATTGTTTCTAGTATTATTTGACTTCTTTTTTTTTTTTTTTTTTTTTTTTTTTTTTTTTTTTTTTTTTTTTTTTTTTTTTTTTTTTTTTTTTTTTTTTTTTTTTTGCGGTACTGGGGATTGAACTCAGGGGCATTCTACCTCCGAGCTACACCCCCAGCCCTATTTTTTATTCTTTATTTTGAAACCGAGTCTCACTAAGTTGCGGAGTACCTCACTAGGTAGCTGAGGCTGGTCTCGAACCCGGATCCTCTGGTCTCAGCCTCCCGAATGCTGGGATTACAAGCGTGCGCCACCACGCCCGGCTATTTGACTTCTTTTTAAAGTGCATTTATTATTATAAATTTGCTTCTTGGTACTGTTTTTGCTGCATCCCATATTTTGGTATTTTTCTTGAGATATTTTCTTATTTAACTCAGTAATTGTGTAAGACTGTGCCATTTAATTTTCATGTATTTGTAAATTTTCCCATTTTTATTCTATTACTGATTTCTAGTTTCATCCCACTGTGATCAGAAAAGATACTTGCAATTACTTCAATCATCTTAAGTTTTGTGTCTCATTTTCTTTGGGAAACTACTTTCTAATTTCTCACCTCAACCCCAGCCCATATCTCACTCTACCTCTGATCACATCAATGTATTCCAGATTCTCTGAACCCAACAAGCCTCCTCTCATCTCCATGTCCATTCTCTCCTCTATACACATTCATGGTGGACAATTCTCTGTTATTTAAGCTTTCCTTTCTTTATCACTTCAAAGTTTAGGTTTCCCTTTGCTTATTTCTTCTCTCTCCACACTAGCATGAAATATTATTGACACAGATGTATCCCTGGAACCTACAAAGCCTATAGTAAGTGATCTATAAATACTTATTGACTTAATTACCTGATCTTTGAACCAATCTTGGATACATGGTCGATGCATATGGGCTCCCACTTGAACTCTGAGAAACAAGGACATTGGACATGTTAATGTTTCGGGAAAGCCCAGCATCCAGAGACTAATTCAACCAAAGCTTCTTGGGTCAGAGAAGGATGGAATTCTTCCTCCATCTCTTACTAAATGTATGTTCTTGAGGATGCTTTTCTACTTCTCTGAGTGTGAATTTTCTCCCCTCAGTTTCCTCCTCTCAATTACCCAGTCATTTGAAATTAATCAACACTTGAATTTATTCATTCAGCAAACACTTTCTGAATGTCTCCTATCTGACAGGTGCTGTTTGCCAGTTCTATCAGCTCTAAGTCTAAAGAATGACAAAACACCTATCTTTACAGCACAGTGGGGTTGAGGTGATTATAGTGGATGGATGGAATTTTAGTAGCAGGGGTTGTAGGAGTGGTTGCTGCTCTTAAAATCCTGTCAGACGCCAAAGTTTGAGGCCTGCTTCTGGAATCATCCTTCATATTTTTATTCATTGTAATTATACATGATAGTAAGGTTCAAATTGATACAAATATACATGCACATAGCACTTGATGTGTTTCCCTCTGGATCCCACCCTGATCCCTCCTCCCCATATATATTAGTGAGATTGGTATTGATAACTTTATAAACGAACATAACATTATTTGAACTGTTTCCTTCATCCAGCGTCCTTTTTCTCCTCCCCTAGACCCCTTTCCACTATTCTACTGATCTCTCTCCTCATTTATATAAAGTCCCTTTTATCTCCTATTTTCCCTCTATCTTCCAAATATATGAGAAAACATATGACCCTTGATTTTCTGTGATTGGTCAATCTCATTTAGCATAATATTCTCCAGTTCCATCCATTTTCCTGCAAATGACATAATTTTGTTCTTTATGATTGAGTAAAATCCTATGTATCATCCCAAAAGAATTAAAATCAGAATACTATAGCAATACATACATATTCATGTTTATTACAGCACAATTCACAGTAGCCTAATTATGGAACCAACCTAGGTGTCCGTCAACAGATGAATGGATAAAGAAAATATGGTATCTAATTCTTTTTCTTAAACTACTGTGTATGTTTACAACATGATGCTTTGGGATACACCCCCCCCACACACATATATGTATATATATTAAAATACTTACAATGATGAAGCAAATCAACTTATTCATCATTTCACATAGTTTCTTTTTCTGACTAAACCAGCTAAAATCTACTTTTTTAGAAACCAATGATAGTTTTACTATTGTACGCTAGATATCTACATTTGTTCATTATACATATCTGCCACTCTGTATCCTTTGAAGATTTCTCCATTTCCTTTTTCCAGCCCTGCCCCTGAAAACCATTGCTTTATTCCCTATTTCTGTATCTTTGACTCCTTTTTATCCTGAGATTTCACCTAAAAGAAAGATCATGCAACATTGTAGTTTCTGTGTCAGTTCATAACACACAATGGGTCCATTCATATTGTTGCAAATGTCAGGTTCTCCTATTTTTTTTTAAATGGCTAAACAACATCCCACACTGCGTATATGCCACATTTTATGCATCTATGCATTAGTCCATAGATATTTAGTTTGACCCCATGTCTTGGCTATTGTGAACAATATTACAATGAATATGGGAGTGCAGACATCTTTACAAGGTGATGATTCATCTCTTTTGATTATATATCCAGAACAGAGATTGCTGAGTCAGATAGTATTTGTGTTTTAAATTCCTTTAGGACATTCCATACTTACTTCCATAATGGCTAGACCAAAATACATTGACATCTCTATTATCTCTTGTCCTTTTTTCTTTTTCTTTTTTTTTTTTTGGCAGTGGTGGGGATAGAACCCAGGGCCTTAGGCTGCTAGGCAAACACTCTACCATGGAACTATACCCCTACTCCTTCTTCTTTTTATGTATGTATGAATATATGTATTTGTTTATTTAGTGGTACTGGGGATTGAACTCAGGGGTGTTCTACCTTCGAGCTACACCCCCAGCCCTATTTTTTTATTCCTTATTTTGAAACTGGGTCTCACTAAGTTGTGGAGTGCCTTGCTAGGTAGCTGAGGCTGGCCGCGAACCCGGATCCTCCGGTCTCAGTCTCCCAAATGCTGGGATTACAAGCGTGCGCCACCACGCCCGGCCCTGTTTTATTTTTATTTTTAAAATAAGGTCTGTCTAAGTTGCTGATGCTGGCCTTGAACCTCAATCCTCCTGTCTCCGCCTCCCAAATACTGAGATTTCATGTGTGTGCCACCATGTACCCAGCTTACTTATCATTTTTTCTTTCTTGTGTTTTTATTTAAACTGTGGGAGTGTACCTCTGAGCTACACTTCTAGCTCATTTTATTTTTTATTTTGAAATGGGGTCTCCCTAAGTTGTTGAGCTTTTGCTAAGTTGCTGAGGCTGGCTTTGAACCTGTAATCTTCCTGTATCAGTCTTCCAAGTACTGGGTTTACAGGTGTGTCACACTGCTCCTGACTCTTGAAATCCTAATTGGTATGAGGTGATATCTTATTCTCATTTTATTTGATTGGTGATGTTGGGCACCTTTTCCTATATGTCTCTCCAGTTTTATGTCATCTTGGAGAAATGTCTGTTTATATCCTGTCTATTTCTTAAAACAAGCTATTTTTTCTGTTATTGAGTTGTAAGAGTTATTTAGACATTTTGGATATTAACCCTTTGTCATATATGTGGCTTTCAAATATTTTCCCCAATCCATGGGATGCCTTTTAATTTTACTATTTCTTTTGTTGTGCACAAAATTTTAGTTTTATACAGTTCCATGTTTTTTGTACCTTCAGTTTGATGAGATATCCAAAATATCATTGCCAAGACTAATGTCAAGGAGCTTCTGTACTATTTTTCTCTTCTAGGAGTTTTATAGCTTTAGTTCTTATGTTTGGATCTTTTATGCATTTTGAATTTTTTATGGCATAAGATAAGAGTCTCATATTCTACTTTTGCAAGTTCTGGTCTCATTTTGACAAGGTAAATATTGTATTCTTGATGTTTTTTCCCAGAGACGGATCCCATTGACTGCCACTAGTATTTGATAGTAACAATGATTATAATATAGCTACCACTTGTTTTCATATGCACATATGGAGCCAGGCATGTTGGTGCACGTTTATAATCTCAGCATTCGGGAGGCTGAGACCGGAGGATCCGGGTTCTCGGCCAGCCTCAGCTACCTAGTGAGGCACTCCGCAACTTAGTGAGACTCGGTTTCAAAATAAAAGAATAAAAAATAGGGCTGGGGGTATAGCTCAGAGGTAGAATGCCCCTGAGTTCAATCCCCAGTACCGCAAAAAAAAAAAAAAAAAAAGAAGGTTGTAAATATGCAAAAGCATTTTGCTGGCAAAAGAAGTTTCCTGAATGGTTTTCATTTTCTTCCTTCTACTGGAACCCTAGAGTAAAAAGCATACACAACTGTATAAAATAGCTTAATTATAGTAGTCACCCATTTGATAACTTTGGAGGCATGGCATTTAGGCAGGAAATTTGAATTTACATAAGAATGTTTGGTTCTGAAAATATTAGTGATAATATTAACCAGTATGTAGAATATACAAGTACTCTTCATTACAATATAATGCCAACTGACACATGTTAAAGAAGTATCATTACTCCTGCATTCATTGCAGCATTATTCACAGTAGTCAAGATATGGAATCAATATGTGTCCACCAACACAGGTGAACAGATAAAGAAAATGTGGTTTATATACAGAATGGAAATCCTATCATTTTGACAACATGGATGAACCTGGAGGATATTATATTAAATGAACTAAGTCAGGCACAGAAAGACAAATACCACATGATCTCACTAATATGTGGAATCTAAAAAAGTTTAACTCATAGAGAAAACAGTAGAAAGGCAGCTAACAAGGGCTGGTGGGAGACACCACAGAGATAGCAGTCAAAGGGCACAAAAACCTCAGGAAGAATAAGTTAAAAAATAAATATATGATGAATATGGTTAATAGCAATGTATTTTATTCTCAAAAATAAAGATTCTATTTTGCATTCTCAGCACAAGAAATGATAAGTATCTGAGGCAATGCATATGGTAATTAGCTTATTTAGCCATTCTGCTACGTAATGTTGTACATAATAAATATACACAATTTTTATTTCTCAGTTAAACAAACAAGTTCCACTTTTTTAAAAAGCAGAAAAATGAAGGAGTTAGAAAGACATTGTTTTAGCCAGGAGCAGTGGTGCAGGCCTGTTATCCCAGTACTTGGGAGGCTGAGACAGGAGGATCATAGATTCAAAGCCAACCTCAGCAACATAGTGAGGCTGACAGTAACTTACTGAGACCCTGTTTTAAAATAAAGAACAAAAAATAGGGCTGAAGGTGTAATTCAGAGATAGAACACCTCTGGATTCAATCCCTAGTACCAAATTTTAAAAAAGGAAGGAAGAAAGGAAGGAAGGAAAGGAAGGGAGAAAGGGAAGGGAAAGAAAGCCATTATTTTCAGCCATCATATATTAGTGGATTCAGGCAACAATCTCAATGGATAAAACAGGGTATGTCCCTAGGCTCCAAGTATATCCCCACAGTAAATTTAAATTTACAAAGGAAAAAAAATGTAACTTTACATTGGAATAGCCTGGTAAATAGAACATTAACCAAGTGACCAAATTTGATATCACCAGTTATGTAATGAGTAGATTTCATGAGCCAACTGATATACTGCACTGAGAAGGAATTATCATTTTTGTGGCACTCCTGGCAAAAGCATATAAGAGCTGAATCTAATCATGAGGCTAATAGAACAGGCAAATTCAAACTGAAGAACACTATTAAGTAGCCCATACTTTATAAAACTGGTATGGTCATGAAAGAAAGGGAAAATCTGAGGACTTGTTTCAGACTAAAGAAGACTAACATAAAATAACAACCAGGCTGGATAATAAACCAGAAAATTACAAAACTTCCTGTAAATGATACAGTTAGGAAAATTGGCTACTTTTAAATAAAATCCACAAACAAGATGGATAATAGTATTTTATCAATGCGATTTTCCTGATTTTGATAACCATATTTCATGTATGTAAGGGAGTATCCTTGTTTTCAGTAAGAGAATTTCAAACTTACACAAAAAGTTACAAGAATAATACAAACAATTGTTTGTATTATACTTCACCCCAATATACCAAACTATATCAATTGTTAACATTTTTCATATCCATGTATCTCAGTATCTCTGTCTCTGTCTGAAGTATTTAAGGTGAAAGTACATCTCTTCAGCTCACTCTCTCTCTCTCTCCAATGGTTAGTAAATATAAGTGCATATATGTGTGCATTTCTGCTTAGAGAGAGGTAGATACAGACCCCTAGATAGAGATAAAGATAGAAATCGAGTGAGAGGGCATGTACAAATACACAAAATGTTAACAACTAAGATTTAGGGTGCAGTATAGTATAAATAGGAGTTCTTTGTACTATTCTTGCAAATTTTGTAAGTTTGAAATAATCTCAAAAAAGAATCTCCTTCCCCCTAAAATGGAATGGGAGGTCCAGATATCAGTTTGGATAAATTACTGGTTACTTAATTTTTTAGCTGTATTATAACAGAATAGTTGCTTAATATCTGAATTAAAATTTTTGACCTGTGAATAAGGATAATCGTTAAACCTATCTACCTACTGAGTACATGGTAAGTATTAAATGAAATGAAATTACATATATATATATATATATATACATATTATGTTTTGAGCAATACCTAACACAGAGAGAATACTCAATAAAAGTTAACTCACATAACTGTCCTTGATTCTTTTTTTTTTCTTTTAAAATATATCATTAATGCTGTGTGGTGCACACTTGTAATCCCAGTACTTGGGAGGTTGAGACAGGAGGATCGCAGGTTTGAGGACAGCCTCAGCAAGTGGTGAGACTCTCATCAACATAGCAAGGCCCTGTTTCAAAATAAAGAATAAAAATAGGGCTGGGGATATACCTTGGAGGTAGAATGCTACCACACACAAAAGGTGCCTACCAGGAGTCATACTCTATGTGTTTTGGGGGAGCATAGACTGGCTTAGTATGAGGTAACTTTCATAATGATTAAAATTACTAATCTCAATATTTCTGACCATTATTTCTAGCCCTGTAGCACTTCAATTAGCATCAAAGTCCAATCCTGGGGCCAGACCAACATATCGTCACATTAACATATAGTGTGCAGTGAGGTTGCTAGTTTTGTATATGTGCTGTCTATACTGTGTAGATAGAATTTAATTACATTGATCCTTCCAACTTGCCCAATGTCTCATAGTAAACTATCATTATGCATTCTCTTTCCATCTAGACTATCATCTCATTAAAAAAATGGTTTATCTCTGTACAAACTGGCATCTAGCTCACTCCTAAGCCCACAATAAGTTGCTTCTTTAACCTGGGAAGTGTTTTCAAACATTTCTAGGAGGCTGTAGGCACAAGTTACATAATGCTGTTTTCTAAGTATACAATAAAAACTCAAAAACTCAGAGCAGAGATATGGTTCCATAAAGGTAAAATATATATGTGTGTGTGTGTGTGTGTGTGTGTGTGTGTGTGTATGTATGTATGTGTATATATATATAAAGACAAAACCTCACAATGAACCTGAACTAGATTGATTTGAGTTTTTCTACATGGCAAAGCTGTAATGAGTAGCAAGGAGGAGATTCTAAGCAATGATCAGGATGGTAAATCTATGGAGGAGATATACAGTTTTGGCAAAGGAGGGGGTCATAATGGGCATAAGGGTTTTAACAATATTTGGTTTCCTTATTTTGGGTTATGGTTGCATAGGTTTTTACTTTATAATCACACATATTTATCTGCATATACATGATTTATGCATTTTACACTAAAATGAGAAAAAGAGAATAGGATTGGTTCCAGATCAAACAGACACCAAAATTTAAATAAAGGAATTAATATGGCTACATGAAGAAGGAATTGAATGCAGTCAACAACCTGAATAGGCTTGGAAACAGATTCTTTGGCACAGCCTCCAGATAACATCCCAGACCAGCTGACAGACATTATTTCAGCTTTGTGAGACCCTGAGCAGAGAATTCAGTTGATCCATGACAGACTTCAGACCTATAGAGACAGTGAAAAAATGTGTGTCATTTTAAGCCACTAAGTTTCTGGAGATTTTTTTTTTACTGCAGCAGTAGAAAACTAAGGCACAGGCATTGAAGTTATTACTGTATTGAGTCTGTTGTGGCTAAAGTAATTTTCTGTGTTATCCAACCTACTGGAGAGGATGAGGAATAATTTCTGGCTCAGCCATAATCACATGCAGCTCTAAGGTACAAATTAAAATAAACACAACCAAAGGCAGAGTGCAGAGAATTCTAAATGCTGTGTAGTGAAGATTAATTGTAATATAGAGGCGAGGACAGGAGCTCAGAGTGCAAGAGCAAAAACGAAGGACACTGGCAGGTAGGATGGGGCCATGAGCAGCTGGAAGGGCTCCTTCCCATCTCTGCCCTTTAATGAGGCAGAGATTTCAGGTCCAGGGTCCTCCTGTGGGGCCACAACACACATGCAAACCAGGGGAATGGCAGGTAGTGGTTGAATTAAACTGAAATAACTTATTATGAAAAACAAGGGCTTGGTGTGATCAGTATTCCTGAAGGATTCAGAGTCTGACAGATGGGTCCCAAGACCAGCCAGCACTGTGCTCCAATCTGAATTCTAAATTCCTAATTGATAAAGCGTGTGTGTGTGTGTGTGTGTGTGTGTGTGTGTGTGTGTAAAACATTACATTAATGAACAGTTCTAACAAGCCTTAAGCCTTTATAAGCAACCGGAGTTAAGATCTGCCTGCATGCTTTTCTGAACAAAGACAGCTGCCTGACACCTCAATGACCCCTTGGACTCCAGTGCCTACTGCCGGGTGTGAAACATTGACAATTTCTGGCTTCTGTTCCAGCTCCCATTCCTCAGTAGTTTCTAGGACCAGTGTCTTCTGACTTCTCAGCTGCATAATTCAGCTGCAAAATTGATGTTTGCCTTACTAATAATCTCTTGGTTTCTGAGACATTCTCACATGGGATGATTTTGAAATTCATCTAGGCTTTGCAAATAAAGTGATCCATGCACAAAAGTGACAAAAATTTAATTGGAGAAATTAATGAATGCATAGAAGACTTCTAATCTGATTATGCAAGTGTTCAGAAAAAATAATACATATTTAGGAATATGGAATCAAGGCTGTGAATCCCAAGACAAAGGGATTTTCCAGGATAGCAATGCATGTTTATACATACAAAGACTCAGTTCTCCTGATCCCACTCCTGTTCCTATTTCCTAGTTGCTTTCTCAGTCTATTTTTTGTGCCCTCTTCCTCCTTCCTCCAATTGGCACAGCAAATGGACCTTGTGATGATTTATAATTCAGAATTTACATTCCTTTTTTTTCGTTTTCTCATAAGATGGTTATGGACTAAGACTCCACGTGAAACATGGTAGGCACCACGGAAAGTCTGCTGAATTAATATATTTCATACTGAAACATTGTTAGCAAAAATACTCATTTGCGAATTGGAAGGAAAATAGTAGAAGCTTTCAACATATGTAAAATTGATGTAGCTTCTGGGCAATAGATGCCATGCAAACTCTCGTAAGAAGCTACTGTGTGCTGGAGAACTAGAATTCTGAAGCATTTGACCATGTTCCTGTACACGACATAGAGTTTCATGAAGAAAAGTAGGCTGCTGGTAAAAGATGAACAAAAGCACATTTCAGACACCAGGAATCTGATTGCTATTCTATCCTACAAGATTTAATATTGTATTTGAGGAAAATTGCAGATGTAACCAGTGACTTCCACAGTTGCCAGGAAATGAGTAGCCTGAAAGATGAAAAGGAAAAATGGAAAAGCTTTTTTCTTTTTAGTCTCTGTCACTTTTTTTTTTCCTCTGCGGTACTGGGGATTGATCCCGGGTCTTCCTGCATGCTAGGCAAGCAATCTATCACTGAGGTAACAGCCCAAACCCACCTTCCCGTCTGTGAATTTCTAGACAACAGCGCGGGCTTGGGCTCCATGGTCACAGCCACACTGCCACAGTGCCTTGGGAGCGACTTTCCATAAAGGTTGACTTTCTTGGATGCACTTGAAGCTTTCTGTGCAGCTGGGAGAAGAACCATCTCAGCAATCAGAATGTTACCAAATATCACTTGTCTTTGCCTCGTTTTCATCATCAAATGAGCCTGTGATGCTTGAGAACACACGGGGGACCCTGGGAAGCTTGTTCTGATCTGAGGGAACCATACTTGGGCCTATGGGTGTCACCTGTCTCGCCTCCTGGACTGGTTTGGTCTCTGTGGAAAGGAAGGCATCCTGCCACACCTGGAAACCAGCTCTGCCATAGAGGCCCCGCCTCAGGATCCACCCTCAACAAAACCCTGAGAGAGCTGTCAGCAACAAGTCATCTGTCTCTGCACAAGGAACCCAAACAGTCCCCTTCCCGGACACCTCCGGAATCAGGGATGAATTTCCCAGCATTTGGCCAAAGGAGAGGAAGGCCAGGACGAAAAGCTTCCAGAGGTAGGGAAGAGGATGCCAGACGTGGTGGCGCACGCTTGTAATCCCAGCATTTGGGAGGCTGAGATTGGAGGATACGGGTTCAAGGCCAGCCTCAGCTACTTAGTGGGGCCCTCCATAACTTAGTGAGACCCTGTTTCAAAATAGGGCTGGGGCTGTAGCTTGGAGGTAGAATGCCCCTGGGTTCCATCCCCAGTACCGAAAACAAACAAACAAACAAACAAAAAGAGCTGGTAGGGAAGGGGGATGGGGTGCTGCAGATGGCGGGAAGCGGGAGCCCAGAGAGGGCTGCAGGGCCTGGAGAGTAGGGTCTTCCAGTGCTGTAGGCTCCTGCTGTGTCACCACCAAGGAGCCCTGGCGATCCCATCTCCTCTGCTACCTGGAAGGCTCAGCTACTGGGCAAGTTACATAATGCCTTCTTGGATCGCAATATTCTCCATCTTAAAATGGGAATGACATTATCTGCTTTGAAGGGTTTTCCTTAAGATGAAATCAAAGAAGATAAATGGACTGCCTAGTGTAGCACATTCTATGTGCACTGTCAGTAAACATCAGCCTCAGGGTTACGTTCGACCATCCCTTAACTTTGCAGTGCTTCCATTCTGCTTAATTATGCAACTGTGTTTTATTCTACAAGATACCTTTTTTTTTAAATAAAACACAACAGGAAAGTGAGAGGACATGCTCCACGCAGATGGAGCAAAAGCCGGTTCAGGTGCCCAGTCTCCCGAGTCCTGGAAACAGCCCCTGCAGTCGGGCAAGTGGTTAGAGCCGCTGGTCCTGAGAAGGTGCCATGGAAAGTGAGGCCGACCTCGGGCCCTCAGGCAGGTGGCCCACGGTGGCCTCCAGCCTGCAGGGCACCGGGGCCCTGCATGGTCCGACGCAGAGGGCGGCTGCCGCAGTGCCCGCAGACTGGACAGACAACGCCTGCCCAGCCCGTGTCATTTCCAGAAGATTAATGAATTAAACACATATTGATTGCCGCCCTTCTGGTCACAGCAGACAATGTCCTGCATGGCGGGTTTACAAACACCGATGAATCCTGGACCTGTCCCCTCAGGGAGCAATCTAGCAGGAGAGGCAAACACATTCATTATTTCTGCAGGCAGTTTGAAACAGTTATTTTGTGGTGCGGTGCAGTGCGGTGCGGGGGATGGAACCCAAGCCTTGCACTTGCTAGGCAAGCTCTCTACCACTGACCAGCACCCACATCCCCAAACAGGGGCCCTCCCTCCTTCCTTCCTTTGGAATGGGGATTGAACCCACCCGGGGGTGGTACACCTCTGACCTACATCCCCAGCCCTTAAATATTTTGTTTTTCATTTTGAAACAGGGTCTTGCTTAGTTACTGAGAGTCTCCCTAAGTTGTTGAGGCTGGCCTCCAGCCTGCAATCCTTCTGTCTCAGCCTCCTCCCAAGTACTGGGATTACCGGCATGCCACACTGCACCTGGCTAACCTCAGGTATTTTCTGAATGCCTAAATGTGTGCTCCAGCAAATTCTGGGTGCTTGACAAAGGCAGAACAAGCTTCCCAGGCTTGGGGGAAGGTGTTCAGAGCAGACCCTCTCCACTTTGACCTTGGGATTCCTAGAACTTCCTTGGAGGCTGCGTTCTCCTGGAGGCCAGGACCTTCCATGTAGAAAGGGGGGAGCCTGTCCACAAAGGAGCGCCACGCTGTTGTGGATCTCCGCAGCTCTTAACCTAGGGATGTGAGCCTCAGTGAATGGGAGAGGGGCACCGCAGGACTAGGCAGCCCCGGGTCTGGTTCCCAGCTCCACCCATCATGGCTTCTTACTTTCACCCACCCCAGACTGAAGCTTCAAATCCTCAAGGGACATGGGGAGGTGACACAGGCGCTCCCTGCTGGGAGCCAGGCAGGCGCTCAGATGCTCTTTCTCCCTTATTTCATGCAAGAAGGACACACGTGGCGATGGAAAATTCCTTTCAATGAACTCTGTGATCCTGAGCAAACACCTTTCCGAGGAAGGCAACAGGGCACATCGTCAAACGAGGCCACAGCAGACCTGAGCTCTGGATAAAAATAGTCCCTTTGACCAGACATGGAGATGCTGCGCACCGCAGGCTGGGGAGATGCGGAGCCTGGAATTCAAATACAAGCTCTGCCCCAATTGGGCCTTGGTTTACTCTTCTATGGGATGGACAAAATAATTGCCTCCCTTGCTAAGGGTTCCTGGGACGTCAGTTAAGTAGGACGGCTGCTAAACACAGGGCTTGCTACACAAGGACTGGATGGCTTCACCCATTCCCTTTCCTTCTGACTCCAGAGACCATCGAATGCCAGTTGCTTGAGGCGCAGGCTAAATGTCTACTAGGAAAATGATTTTCTCTCTGCTTGGGGTGGGGTTTCGATTGCAGTTAGTGGTTAACGTCTGTGTAAGCTAGCTGTAAGGGCATGACAAAAGACCCTAAAATTTAGTGCTTTAATAAAAAGCACTCATTTATTTTCTCCACAAGTCCGTGGGTCAAACATTTCAGCTGGCTCACCTAAGGGACTGTTGCGCTGCCCTTGACTGAGCTCACTTCAGCACCTG
>PVLC010039287.1:0-14358 GCA_004027655.1 Graphiurus murinus
GGAAATGGATGCAACTGGAAAACATTATGTTAAGTGAGATTAGCCAGTCACAAAGAGTAAAGAAGCATATGTTCTCCCTAATATGCGGATGCTAGGGAGAAGATGGGGCATAAGAGGGTCTCCAGATGAAAAGGAGAGATCCTCGATAAGCAAAGAAGTTGATTTAACTGAAGGGAATGGACGGGGGGTTGGGGGGGAGAGCATCCTAAAGCACATGATGTACTTACACAATTATAACAAGATCACTCACTGAACTGAACTTGAGAGGGAGGGAGGGCGAGGGAGCGGGGTGGGAATTGGGGAAAGGGTCAGATGAGAAATGTGTGCACATTTGTCTATATCAATTTGTACCTAACAAAAATGTACATATACAAAAATAAATACATAATAAAAAAAAGAAAAATATGGACAAGGCTGGCACAGTGGCACATGCCTGCAATCCAAGTCCATGGAAGGCTGACACAGGAAGATCACAGGTTCAAGGCCAGCCTCACCAATGTAGCATGGCTCTTAGCAACTTAGTGAGATTCTATTTGAAAATAAAATAAAGGGCAGGGAGTGTATCTCAGAGAAGGAATACACATGGGTCCAATCTGCAATAATCCCCAATATAATACAATATACATGGACAAGATGACATTAAATATATATGTGCTTAATGTATCTATATACTATATATAATACATCTTATATACTATATATGGACAATATGAACTATGTTAGTTTGAGCTAAAATTATCAAAATTATGTATTTTATTCATATTTATTTTTATTTATTTACTTTCAATGTGTTTAATTGGTGCATTATAGACTCACATCATAATATAAATCATGTTGACAATGACACACATGCACACAGCACTTGGCGTGCCCCTCACCTCTGCATCTCTCCCTTTTCCTATACAGAGAACTGACATTGACATTGGTATTTTCACATATGTGTCCATAGTCGATGGTAGTATTTACATTAATGAACCTCACTCTTCCACCTCCTCTTCCCTTAGACCACTTCAAAATTATATATTTAATTCTATCTAAAATTATTCTTCTAAAATCATAATACCTTGAACATAATGATACCTACTTTCTGAATGAATAACATACAAGACTTAAATGTAAAGGTTTTATGAAGCATTGGTGAGATGGCTGGATACATCTTTGAATCCATGAAATTCCAGAAAATGGGCTGTTACAGAAATTATGTAGATAATACATATGCAAGAGAAATTTATCACTCTTAAATTATTAAGAAAGATATGGTAAACTCATGAATGGAGATCAAAAGATGGCACAGAGATGCAGAAGTATAAGAATTAAGGGAATATGGATGAGACATTGGAAGATGGGTTGTGAAATTTGTGGTTTGTTTATGAATTTTTAAAGAATGTTCTATTCTCTTCATCTCCAAATAAACTTGCTTGAAGAGAATTTTCATTTTCTACCTTGCCAAATTTTGAACATGTTTTTCTTTTTCTTTTTCTTTCAGTACTGGAGATTGAACTCAGGAGCATTCTACCTCCAAGCTATACCCCCCAGCCCTATTTTTTATTCTTTATTTTGAAACAGGGTCTCACTAAGTTGCAGAGTGCCTCACTAGGTAGCTGAGGCTGACTGAGAACCCGGATCCTCTGGTCTCAGCCTCCCAAATGCTGGGATTACAAGCGTGCACCACCACACCCAGCTGAACATGTTTTTCTTAAGAAATACTATAAATGTGTTTATGTAAAGCTTTTATTTGAATATTTTGTTTTGGAGAAAAGTTAAATAAAATGAAAACATGCTTTCACCTTAAAAATCAGTCATGTAAACAAGATTTTTGTTTTTGAAGGAAAGCTTGGAATAGCACTGTACACTAACAAAGACTCTTGGCTGCTGAAAATAAAAGTTTTTAACATCAGGGCTGAACCAACCACATTACCATTTATCATTATTTATCCAGCAGCCTTGCATCTCTCATGGAGAACCCTGAATGAAATTTTTTTCAGAATGAGGCAGTAGATCATGAAGATACTTTAATCTTTTTGTGCAAACCAGAGAAAACTGTCTTGCTAACAGAACTCACACTGTTTGACACAGAAGTGGCTTAAAGAGTGGTAGAATGTTCTGACAAGGTAATGTGTCCCTACAGTCTATAATCTCCCCACTATCTCAAAGCCAACTCAGTTGGTCAAAGAAAAATCATCAATATTGTACTCATTAAGTACATGTATGTGTGCGTTGATGGTACTTTTTCTTGGTGTTTCCAATCATTTAGCATCCCAACCCTGAGGTTATTTTTAACTTTAGGTCAATTCTAAGACCCCAACTATGTGCCCAATATAAGTGTATGCACATATTCACTAATATATATGTATATATATGCTAATAGCAATAATATTCTTAATAGCTAAAGATTAAAGATAATCCAAATATTCTCCATCACTAAGAGAATGGATTAGTATATTGTGGTATATTTCATACTGTGGAATGCCACAGAGCAATAAAAATATAATTTTGTGATTAGACCTCACAATCATAGTGTTGAGTGGAGGAAGCCAGCCACAAGTGTGTGTAATGTGAAATTTCCTATATATAAACATTAAAAACAAGCTAATTACTATAGTGCTAAAAGTCAGAGTAATGGTAACTGTTTGGGGTGGTTCGTAGGTAGAAGGGGTTGCTAGTTTTGTTCTGGTTATTAATCTTCATGTGAATTAAATGTTTTTTACTTTTTAAAAGTTAAGAATTTCTATATATGCTATGCACATATGTACACATATTCTCAAACACACATAGACACAATAAAGATTTTGCTCAAATATTGATATACACCACTGAATCAATTGTGCCTTTTGCTATTTTAATTGACATTTACTGAAGAGACATAATTTGTCTTAGGGATATATATGGTTTCCCATTTTACATTAATAATAAAAACTTGTAAAATAAACAATCAATGAAAAAAGTCATATCACTTTTAAGCAGAAAAATTTAACCAGTTTTATTTTCTTCATTTTAATGTTTGTTATTCCCTTAATTTTTCACTCAATTTGTTTATCACCTATCATTTAAGCACATAGATTTCACAGGTGTGTGTATTTGCAAAATGGCTTAGACTTCTACAGTCAAGATTGTGAGCCAGTCATGGTGGCACAGGCCTGTAAACTTGGTAGGCTGAAACAAGAGAATCGCAGGTTTGAGGCCAGCCTAAGCACCTTAGTGAAACTCTCAGCAATTTTGTGAGACCCTATCTCAAAAATAAAAACAAAACAACAACAAAAGTAAAATAAACAATAAAAAGGGCTGGGGTTGTAGCTCTGAGGTACAGTGCCCCGGGATCCAATCTCCATTAAGAAAACAAAACAAAACAAAAAAGACGTTTGCATTTAGTTGTACATAAATTTTACCTAAACAGTTTATAAATATTAAAAAACATTAATTGAAGCTATGCATGCTTAAATATTTGGAGGAAAATTCATAGGTATCTACAATTTAACTTAAAAACACAAAAATAAGTTATATTGATTATTATAGTAATTAAAAGACAAAAGATGCAATAAGTATAAAAATATAATTGAATAATCTACCCAGTGGCATTAGCTTGTTTAACACACACCTCTCAAAATTTCTCCAAATCTTTGAATGCTTGTAAATTTTAATGAGAAGAAAATATTAGAAAAATAGGATATTTCTTGCTTCATCTTGATATGCACTGAAAATTATCTTTATTTGGGGAAAAAAGCTTTCTGTTCTACAGATCTGATTTTGCCATGCATGTCTCTATTATGGTAGATAATTTTACTGGGCCTTTTTTTTTTCTGTGAGAGAGAGAAGAGCACATTATTTATGTTAAATACATACAATATCCACATAATATCTTTGTCAACAAATATGTTGTATTTTATGTAATATGCTCTATGCTGTACTATTAAATAGTTTTTTATAGTTTCGCAGATGTTAACTATATCTTACCCATATGGGCAAACTTGTTTTTAGATTTTAAAAAAATTATTTTATTAGTACACTGTAATTATATATAATAGTGAGGTTCAATGTGATAAAAATGTACGACACTGTAGTTCCCTCCATATCCACCCTACTCCCCCTCTTCCCTGCCCATACATGTGAGATTGGTAATGATATCTTCACATATTGTCACTGCATTATTTGTAAACTGTTTTTATTCAACATTTCCTTTTCCTCTTCCTAACTCACTCCTCCAATCCTCTTCGCCTACTCTACAGGTTTCTCTCTGCGTTATTTAAAGTCCCTTATGATTTCTATTTTCTACCTTGCACATATGAGAGAAAACTTACAACCTTTGACTTTCTGAGACTGATCTCACAGAATGTAACATTTTCCAGTTCCATCCATTTTTCTGCAAATGACATAATTCTGTTCTTCCATATAGGTAAACTTTTAAATAGAACTTCCTAGGTGCATCAAGGCATTAATATTATGCATCGCATCCAATTTTAGCACAGGAAATGGTTGCTGGCAGAAATTAGGGACTTAAAGAGGTTATCACATCATAACATGGAACAAACCATTAGCATTCATGCTAACTTGGTGCTTGGGTAAACTTGGGGTTGATTCGACAGTTTTCCTCAAAATTTAAATGTTTAACACTTATTTATATTGATAATTATAACTAATCTAAATAGACAGCTAAATTAATTGTATCTTTTACAATATCAGACTACTCCTTTTGACAAGATAACACAAAATAGACTATATTTTACTCAACAGGAATTATTCCAATTGTTGTGACTCAGTGGCACTGCTACTTTAGACAACATATTAACATGTCTTATTTTTTGGTAAGAAATAGCTTTCTACAATAAATTGACATTTTTGCATATTTTTCTCTGTAGGTCAAGATTTGCATTATGAAGTATTTTATTAGTAGATAGATGAGTACTAGGAAATAGCCATTAATTTTAAAAGATTTAAAATTTTGGGGTTGCATTACTATGAATTTAAGAAACTTCTCAACAGTTAATATTATTGTCATTAGAGAAAAAAATTAGTATCATCCAGATATAGCTCTATCAACTAATAGACTATTTTGTAACAATATTCTTTTCCTAAAAATATTGAGCAGGTAATTGGAAATTAAAAGCAGGCATTAAGAGAATGGCTCTTCTGATTTTGAAATCTCTGCATTTTATCTACTTATAAATCTGAAATTAAAACATTTCCTTCTGGTTAAAATTATATTCTCAAACAAGCAATGTTTTAGAGTTTTATGAGAGTAGTAAAAATCAAGAAGCTAGCTGATCTTCAAATCTTAACTGTTTTTGAAAAGTATAAAAGATTTATTTAATTTGTGTAATTACTAGTATCTATTTCTTATTCTAAAAGTGGTCATTAAACAATCCTGCAGAAATAAAATATAATTAATGTCTTTTAAAATGAGTTATTTTTCAGACAATTAAAATGGTTATAGTTATAGGCCAACATATAAGTAGTTATGAGATTTATGAATCTAGTGATAATCCTTTAGCATCAACTCATTTTTATATTGATGGAGCTTACTAATGTTTTGGAACAATCAAACTGACAGTTATATTACTTAAAGGAAATGACTTGCTTATTACTGCACAGACTTTCTGGTGTCATTAATTCTTAATCACTTTTAGTGGCAACTAAGTATTTTTAGTCACTAAAATATAATTAAAAGATTACATTATTTTTGGTAATGTATAGAAATCATCGTTCTCTCTATGGATTAATTTCTGAAATACTGCCATCTGGTGGTGTTCTTCACAGACAATCCAAGTGTCATTGGTGATAGGGATTTTGGATGAAAACAAAACTCATTCTCTAATGAGATAAATAAATAGATCCAAGTGCATGCCATGAAAACCCAGAGCATGAGAATAACCTTCAGCTTAGCAATCATTGAACATCCCTTCACTGTTAACCTAGATGAGGAGTTCTAATGCAGTATCGGAAAAAGGGAAGATAATTTATCTTATTTGCCTGTGCATTTCTTTAATAGGAAATAACTCAAGGAGAAATGCAATCAATAGTAACTAATATTGTTTGTGAGAAAAAACACCTCTGTTTTTATCAAATTTATTTCAGTATAGTAACTGCTTATTGAATATTTTAAATATAAGATTTACACATTACTTGGCCAATGAACACAGTCCCTTGTCTGCTTTGATTTCCTTTGGCTCCAGATGGAGCCAGGTCTCATTTGCATTATAATTTGGGATCTCATGTTCCAGGGATGTACTCTTATTTTGACATAGCTGAATTTTTCGATGCTTCAGGATTATCTAAATTACCTTTCTCTACCTAGTTACAGAACACAGACATATAACTGATATAGGCATATCTGTTTAGTTTAAAGTGTATTTTATCATTGAAATGTGGTTATTGTGCTTAACTTATTTACTTAAACTAGTTTAACTACAAATCATGTGTAACTCTTTTCAAAGCAAAGCAAGATCAAACAGTTAACATTTTTTTAGAAGGACAGTTTTTTTTTTGGTACTGGGGATTGAACTCAAGTGTATCTCTGTGCTACACGCCTCTCCCCCCACCCCCGGCCCTATTTTTTTATTCTCTATTTTTGAAACAGGGTCTCACTAAGTTGCAGAGGGCCTCATTAAGTAGCTGAGGCTGGCCATGAACCCGGATCCTCCTGTCTCAGCCTCCCAAGTACTGGGATTACAAGCGTGCACCACCACATCTGGCTCACAAATTTCATTTGATCTGATGATTAACTAAAATATTTTCCCTAAATGATTGGCAAAACCACAGCCTCCAATTGGAAATAAAAACTCTGATATCTTAATGCAAATGATCAATTATGTAACTTTATGGTTTAAGTTGTAAGTGTTCATTTGTTACACAAACATTACATAAAGATAATGAAGATATTATGAAAATTTCTCTTTGTGAAGGAGTAGTTCTATGGTCTTTTACACTAAGAGGTTGCCTGGATCTGCAATAATGCACAAAGCGTGTTTGATAGATTGCGGACATAAGAAGAATGCCTGTAAACACTCTTAAGATCAGTACTGGCTTCCTCTAGTAACTGAAGCAGAAGGAAGCATTTTCAAAGTGATGTGAGAGTGAAATGCCCTTAAGCTTTGAACATTGAAACAATTTTCACAAAATAAAAGGAAAACTCCTTATGAGGCAACTTTGCCCTTGCACTCAAGATACTCTTTTATTTCCTGCAGAGGAAATTAATGTGAGTACTATCAATGAACTCAACCTTGTAATAAGCCCTGCTTATATCTTTGCCAAATGTTCTGTGTTTCTTTGCATTCTGGTCCCAAAAATTCAGATGCTTTTATTTTTCACTGTGAAACGATAGAGAATCCTCAGCATTTGCCTTCAGTATTGAACCCTGGACCCTGTAACATGATCAAGAATAGCACTGTCCTTCTTCAATACATCTTCAAATGATTAATTTCAAAGGAATCAATTTAATAGAGAGATAATGGTTTTGAATACGAACCAATGCTGATATGGCAAGACCAAAATATTTTCATATGAGCAAAAAACTGTCCATAAATGCTCATTATTGTTAACATTTTGGCTCAAAATATCGCTTGAGTATAATCCATTATGTGAAAAACAATTTTTTTACAGGTAGAAATTCAAGCATGGTTAGGAAAGAAGAATGAATAAAAACACTGGCAAATAGGTCACCTGAAAAGTGTAATTATTTTAAACATAAATAAAACTGATATGCATGTGATGTTAAATATATAATTCACTCTCATTTAAATACATATGTGGAAAAATACTATGTTGTGTTATGTAATATAAAGATATGCTATACCTTGAAAAACATGTATATTAATTACATTAATATGAAAATATTATACACTGAATTCAATTTCCAAATTTATCAGTAAGTATGCCAGTTTTAAAATATATTAAATATTTTCACTAAAATTTGTTTTGAAATAGATGTATTATATAAGATATGTATGTATATGATATATTTATTAACTATGTTGAGATTCATATATATGTTATTATAACTTCTTTAAAGATATGTATACATACATAGATAGATAGATAGCCATGTTTTATATAAGTTAAATGGTTCTGAGCATAAAATCAAGGATACTTAAAAATAATATGAATTTGACTGAAGCCTAAGCTGGAACTCAAGATTGCTCTTAAAAGATTAGATCATATTTATCATTGTTTCATACAAGATAGACAAGAGTTTAACCTTATGATTGGTTACTGCTTTTTACCTCTTGTTATTATTTTGTTTGTTTGTTTGTATGTTTTTCATTGCTTTTCTTCAACCCAGTAATAAAAAGAGGGAAAATTCTAGGAATTATTCCCCTTTGTAGTAAACGTTAGTATGACCTGAAATTAACTCTAAAGCCTACTTAAACAAACATAAAGTGATTATTTACAAACAATTAAATAAGAAAATTTTTTCATTACTTCAAAATAATCACAGCTAATCAAACTAAATTAAAATATGACAAGATTGTATACTGAAGAACATATTCATAGTACAAACACGAATTTGTACTATGAATATGTACATTTGTAATTTGTTCCCTCGTGGCATGTAATACTGGTGAGAACATTTGAAGTTGGAGAGTTATGTCCATACATGAAGGTATACAGGGAGAGAGGCAGAATATGAGGGAATTACGCCAGGTGCTATGTGCATGTATGTTCATGTCACATTGAACCTCACTATGAAGTATAATCACAATACACCAATAAAATCATATTAAAATAATAAATAAATTCTAAAAAAAAAGTTGAGGCTAAAATACTGTTCATTGAAATATTCTGGGTATGAGAACTTCATTGAATAACGTTTTACTAAAAAAATCTTTCCAAATTAATATTTAAACTTGCCAGTATGAATTTCCAAAGCATAAAATCTTGGAATGAGATATTAGGTGAGAGCCAGGCATGGTGGCTCATGCCTATGATCCCAGTATATAAGAAGCTGAGACAGGAGGGTCACAGGTTCCAGACCAGCCTCAGCAATTTAGCTAGACTCTCAGCAACCTAGCAAGATCTCATTCCAAAACAAGAAATAAAAAGGGCTTGGGTGTGTAGTTCAGAGGTAGAACAACCCTGGATTCAATCCTCAGTATCATACACACATTATCTCTCTCTCTGTCACACACACACACGCACGCACACACACACATGATATTAGGTCAGACTTAGTGCAGCTGACTACCTAGTTCAACACACTAGTACTGTAACCCAGCATTGTTCAGTGTCCTGGTCTACAGCCCTCTCTGTGGGTTGAGGTGGAGGTCCTGTGTACATCAACAACAACCTCAAACTACCATAGGTTATGAGTTAAAACTGGCACAGGTCAAGAGGTCAATAAATAGTCAGGAACTGAGCTTTTATTTTATTTTTTATAATTTATTGATGCATTGTAATCATACATCTTGTTGAAGTTCAGGGAGATAGATGCATACATGCACACTTTACTCACTGAGCCCTCCCCCAGTTCCCACCCCATTCCCTCCCCTGCCCCTCCTTCCCTTGCTCAGTACTGTAGTGATTGGTTTTGATAACTTGACCATTAAGGTGTTTCCCTCTTTCCCCTCTCCTATCTCCTTCAGTTAGTCCCCTTCTTCACTCAACTAAAGTTTCTCCTCCTTTGTCTATGGTCCTTCCTATGTCCCAATTTCTCCCTGGCTTCCACATATAAGGAAGAACATTGGACCTTTCACTTTTTGTGACTGATAGATCTCACTTAGCATAATGTTCTTTAGGTCCATCCTTTTCCCTGTAAATGACATAATTTTGTTCTTCTTTATGACAGAGCAGTGTTCCATTGTGTATATATCCCATAGCTTTGTGATCCATTCATCTGTTGATGGACATCTCGGCTCGTTCCATAGTTTGGCAATTGTGAATTGTGCAGCTCTAAACACAGATATGCATGCATTAATCTGGAAGTTTGGTTTCCATTCTCTTGGATAGATATCTAGGAGTGGTATAGCTGGTTCATATGGAAGGTTCATTCCCATTCTTCTGAGGATGCTCCACACTGTTTTCCAAACTGGTTGCACTAATTTGCAATCTCACCAACAATACATTAGAGTTCCTACTTCTCTATATCCTTTCCAACATTTATTACTGTTTTTGTTTTTAATGACTGCCATTCTAATTGGGGTTAGGTAAAACTCAGGTTAGTTTTGATTTGCATCTCTCTGGCTCTAATGATGTTGAACATTTTTTCATACATTTATTGGCCATTTGTATTTCTTATTTTGTTAAGCGTCAATTTAGAAACTGAACTTTTACAGTCTTGAAAGCATAAGGCAAGTGTGGGGCCCAGAGGAGGCACAGGCCAGTGGTAGAACATAACTCCACTCAAATAACACAGGCAGATGAATACTTAGTTATATAGGCATGCTATGTAGGTCATCCTGCACAGTTGCAGATGTGTATATAGTTATATAAATGTGACTAGTTAAAATGTAATACACATGTACACATCATGCTGCCATGGACCTGCACCATTTTCCCAGAACCTTTGTGAGACTGTATAACACCTCCCATTGCTGGGTTTGCATCAAGTTTCCAGTGGAGGAAGCTGAAGGTCTCTCATGGTGAATTGCCCCCACTACTGCAGACAACTGGACTACCTTATGAACCTGGAACCACAGCAACCCAGAGTAGGATGGGCGGTGCTGCATAATAGAGGACTTGTGCTCAGATTGTAATAATGTCCCCTCCATCTTATTGAGATATTCTATAGAAAGCGAATGGGGCTGGTTAACAGAGAAACACGCAGAGCTTACAAGCATAGCACCTTTTCGTATAGATCAGGTGAACCAGTCTATAACTAATCAAATCGCTGGATGGGTGCCCCAAGAACTATGTCAAAATGTCACTTGCTTATGAAATATCAACTTGTTCAGAGATGGTACAGGATATTGAGGCCTTTCAGGAGGACCTGCTTGCAGCCTGGTGGAACTCACTAGGCTACTCCTGGAGATGGATATTGACTTTCCTCACCTGTGTGGCTGGAGGACTAATGGTCACCTGTTGTACCCTCTATTGTGATTGTGGTCTTTGAGCTCAGTGCAATGCTCTCTGTGTCAAGTAGCACACTGCCACCCTTTGAGGGGTAGAGTGTGGGGCCCAGAGAAGATACAGCCCTGCAGGAAGCACATGGCTCTGCTCATCTGCACAGCCGCAGATGAGCACTTAGTTATATAAGCATGACTAGGCAGGTCATATCGTGCAGCTGCAGATGTATATATAATTATATAAACATGACTAAGCAAAACACAATGTGCATACATACATAAAGCTGGGGGACCTGCGCTATTTTGCCCAGAACCCTGTATAAGGGACTAGTGTGTAGCATAAAGCTGTTGTTTTTCTCCTTCTGATGGATACTCCATGTGCTTTCTTCTCTCTGGGGATCTCACTGCTGAAACCTCCTCTACAATCACAGCTGTCCGCTGACAGAAAGGGCAGGAAAAAGGTCATGGGACTTAGCTTTACATACACATATTTTCATTCTTATCATTGTTAAGATTGTTTAAGTAACTAAGTTAATGTGCTTGAAAAATTTCATCTTTTTACGATACCATCTTTTAAAATTTTTGCGTATTTGTTTTTATTGATACATAATAATTGTTCCTCATAATGAAATTCTTAGTGATACATTTATGTGTGCGCATAACATCACTTGATCTGTTTCCCTCCCCACACCTCCAACCCAAACCTGCCTCCCTGTACCGATAGCTAGATTCATAGCAAAATATTTTTATATGCATATAGCATTATTTAGTCTGTTTCCTTCTCCAAATATCCTCTTTTCCTCTCCTCCTCCCTCCTATAATACTGGTTTCTTTTCTCATTTGTATTAAGTCCCTTTTCTTTCCTTTTTTTCCCTCATTTTGTGGTAGTAGGAATTGAACCTAGGGACATTCTACCTCTGAGTTACATCAGCCCTATTTTTTTTTGGTTATACTCCCAGCCCTATTTCATTTCTTTTTAAAAACAGGATCAGAATCTTGCTACATTGATGAGAGGTCTCACTACTTGCTGAGGCTGTCCTCAAACCTGTGACAGTCTTGCTTCAGCCTCCTAAGCACTGGGATTATGAGTATCCACCACCACGTCTGGCTTCCTTTCCTATTTTCTGTCTACCTTCCACAAGTAGCCTTTGATTTTCTAAGTCTGGTTAATCTCACTTAGCATGATGTTATCCATTTCCATTTAGAATATATTGGCAACTATTCTATAAATTAATTTATATGACAAAATATGGCTTGCTTTTACTTTCATCTTTCTAGCAAAATTGCTTATATGTACAACATACTAGTTTTTCTGTTTGTGAATATGTGTGTATGTACACGTGTTTGCATTTTTCAAGACCAGATTGTAAGATATCTGGAGGATTTCAAAATATCTAGTAATCTGTATTTTGCAAAAAAATATTTTGATAACGCACTGAGATCCAGTTATCATTGTCTAGTACAGTATTTGCCCTGAATGTTGGCACCACATATTTATATTATATTTCCCAGTTCATAAAGTAAAAATCACACTCATGGTTTCATTAAAGCTTAAAATTATATGAAAGTAGTAGGTAAGACATTTTATAATCCATTTTTGCTATAAAATAAAATGAGAATATGAATTTAAGTGATTATCTTAAGAAGTGATTTGGTTAAGAAGCTAATAAGTCAGAAGGTAAGTCTTCAATTATGTTTGCTATCATTTCCAATTCCCCCTCAACCAAAGAAATCATATAAGTGATTTGTACAAATGGGAGTACTTAATTTGTTCATCTTTGACTTTGAATGTTGAACTCACACAAAGCCCAAATGTTTATTCTGACATTGGTGTCATAGGATAAGTATATAACTTTAAAGGACAGAAATATATATATATATATATATATATATATTTGTATATATATATGTATATATATATTTGTATATATATGTATATATATATTTACATATATATGTATATATATGTATATACCCACATTTGATAAATGAGACTTGAGACAGCTTCCTAATAATGCAAGCAAACTTAACTTATGCAAACAATGTTTCATTGCTCCAATGAAAATGATGCACTTGACTAAGAAGTTTCAGGCAATTGGCTCATTCATTCTCTATTTTGCTTATCATATTTATGTGTGGTGTGTCTGTGTCTGTATAGAAAGTCAATTAATTTGCTAATACTATTTTATATCATATTTAATTTACATGTCAAAACTGTGTTCATAAAAATTTAGTGCATTTTGATTAAAAAAATTCTTCCTTCAGACAATGAATATTTTAAAAATATCATTCAGAGTTAGATCCTGGTTCTTATGGTTACATATATCTCACTCCATTTAATTATAGTTAAGAGAATCAAAGGTATATTTATTAAATAAATGTTATAAACAAAAGTTTATTATGTATTTTAAATTCTCAAATAACTGACAAAGTTTATTTAGAACAAGGCAGAGGTTCAGTTTTGTTTTATGTCATTTTTAATGAGTTACAACCTGCCACGTGTCTTACTGTGTCATGATGTTGTAGGTATTCTGTAACATGAAGTTTTATTTAGCTACTTGTACATAGTTAATTTTATCAGAAGCTATAAATCTATTAGATATTGGGTAAATAAATCTTTGGAAGAAATACGTAGTTTTCAGTAGACAGTTAAAAAACAAACAAACAAAAAAAACCAAAAAAATAATATGTTCTTCTTGCTCCAGCCATCCATATCTTTTTTCATCCTAACGTTAAAGAACAGTTACTGTCAAAAAGCATGCGAATATTTGGCTATTTGTTAGATGCCTGCCAGTATTTTCTATGCTTTGTAACAAATGTCCTCAAATAGTAGATTACAATCTACAATTCGTGACCTTCTCCCTGAGAGATTTCTGACTCAATTGACAGAGAACTCTTACTTCAGCCATCCTTACCATTATTTTCTTGACAGATATCTTAGTTGACAACAGCAACCTTGCTTTTATCTCATAAATAGCATGAATCCCAAGGTTCAATCAAATAAAGTCCTCAGAATACATGATAATGATGGTGAATCTTAGTGAAACTGCTTACCAGTAAAATGACAAATTCTTATACAACAGTGTATGTATATGTGTGTGTGTGTGTGTGTGTGTGTGTGTGTGTGTGTAAGTACTAAAAAGGGAAAAAACAAATTTATATTTTTTCAGCTTTTCCAGAGAAAGCATTGAAGACAGGCAAGTCATGCAAATTATTTGGCTTTTTCACCTCAGAGTTCTATGTTCCTTCAAACCATTTCTCATTTAACTAAAGTCCCAGGGGCTGAAAGACTGCCAAAAAGGACAGTGTTTCTGACTCACACACCAAGGACAATTCCCAAAATGTAGAATTTGTTGTAAATTACTTA
>PVLC010039288.1:0-14362 GCA_004027655.1 Graphiurus murinus
CTCTCTCTCTCTCTCTCTCTCTCTCTCTCTCTCCTAAAGAGTTGTTCTGGCTGTATCTCTTTTACAAGTTTCAAGAAAATAGATTTCTCATGGATATAGTTCAAGGTGGCTGACCCCATTTTTGCTGCTGTGGTAACTTCCCCTGGCTCCAGAGAAGCAACTCTAAACTCATGTAAATTGGACAAGGTCGCAGAGCATGCTAAGAACGGCACTGGTAACCTACAAGTTCTAAACCCAAGACTCTCTTTCTATTTTTAGAATGAAAAATGGGCACAACAGAACATTTTTCTCTGGTGAAGCAAAAACCATTATAAATCCACAGGATTCAAGCATTATCTGCTGAGTCCATTTTTAAACTGTGACTGCTCTGAGCTAGTAGGAATTATGAACTGTATGGTTTAGCATGGTAATCTATATAGAAATGTAACAGGCTACCAGACTTTAACATGTAAGTGCAATATCTGCTTACAGTATCCTGGTAGAGCCATAAAATTGTCCTATCAGCACCTCCAACAGTGAATTTGAACAGGTATAACCTATTATTAAGCAATTAAGAACTTTTTATTTAGCACATAGGCCATTCCTAGCCCTAGGGATAGATTTACAGGGGTCATCTGATTGCATTTTCATTTTTTATGCAATGCCTCATTGGTTAATTGATATGGCCTCATAACTCCTCAGCTAATATTTGCTGGGTCTCAGCTAAAATTGGTTGCTCATTGGAGGCAACCAATGAGAACAGCCCTGTTCAGACAAGCGAAAGTCAAAGCCAGCAAGCAAGAGACAGGAAAACAGAAAAACCAACTGAGGTGGTCAGCTAGCTGATGAGAGAAGTAAATCAGTCAGTCTCTCTCTCTCTCTCTCTCTCTCTCTCTCTCTCTCTCTCTCTCTCTCTCCTCCCTTCTCCCACTCCCCACCTTCCTGTTCTTACCCTGACTTAACAAGAAAACTCCATTAAGGCGTGATGCTCCAGAAACACCTCTGCAATCTTGTGTGGCCACAATCTCCATACAAGAGGTCATGGGCCTCTGGGAGACCACTACTCCCAGCCTCCCACTTCTACCATTTGAGAAATGGGACATGACCTCCTGGACGATTCCTGCCCTGCTGGAGGAGAACCTGCATGGATGTCAGAATGCAGTCCTGCCACGTTGGGAACTGCAACCTTCCAGAGGCACCAGGCAGAGGATTAGGCCACATCTTGAAGAGAGAATGCATCTATTTCTTAATTATTTCCAGATTCAGATGGGGCTTCTGCAAGGTCATCTCCGAAAAGAGTATCTAAAAGAGTTCTGCCTCCAAACACAATGCTGATCAGGAGAGGAGGTAGCCAGCCAGGAGACCAGAGATAGCACTGTAATAATAATTCCTGATACTAATTACACATGTGCTAAGTGCCAGGTGAGGTGCTGACCCCCCGCATGCGTTGTTTCTTTTAATCCTAACAAGACCCCATGACACAGGTACTGTTGCATCCTCAATTATTTATTCAACACATACATACTGAGCACTGTTGCAACATGCTTATGCACTACAGACACAAGAGTGAATGAGACAGAGAAAATCTCTACCTTCATGGGGCTTACCTTTTAATGGAAGAGAGAAATGAAAAACATAAATGAGTAAAAGATATGATATTTGCTGGGCCTGGTGGCCCTTACCTATAATCCTAGTATTTGGGAGGCTGAGACAGGGGATCACAGGTTTGAGGCCAGCCTCAGCAACTCAGTGAAGCCCTCAGCAACATAGTGAGATCCTGTTTCAAAATAAAATAGGGCTAGAGGTATAGCTCAGAGGTAGAAGGCCCCTGGGTTCAATTCCCAGTCACACATACACACATGCGCACACACACACACACACACACATACACACACACACACACACACACACACACACACACTATAGATGATGTTTATAGTTACAATATCTCAAAGGGACATTTATGCAGGAAAGGGAAAGAAAAAGCTATTGGCTATAGGTTTGCTTGATTTTTTTTGTTGTTTATTTGTTTGAGCTATACTCCTATCTCTTTTTATTTTTTGTTTTGAAACAAAGTCTCACTAGGTTGCTGAGAGTCTCTCTAAGTTGCTGAGGCTGGTCTCAAAACTGTGATCCTCTTGTCTCAGCCTCCCAAGTGCGGGGCGTACACCACCATGCCCAGCTGGCTATGGTTTTAAACAGGGCAGCCAAGAAGGGCCTCATTGAGAAAATGAACTTGAGAAGAGATGGGAAGAAAGTGGAGGCATGAGGCATGCAGGGACTTGGGGAGGGGAATTCCAGACAGAGGGCAACTCCAGACAGGGCACGCTCAAGGTCGCTTAGGTGAGAGGCAGCAGGCAAGTCACAGAAGCAGGAAGGAGGCCAGTGCGGTGCCACATGATGCTTATGGGGAAGTAGGAGAAGAAATTGGAAGGGTAGTAAGGAGCTAGATTGTGTAGAGCCTTCTAGTTAATTACGAGGCCTTCCCCCCTCCCCTTAGAGAGATGGGAGGACATTGTAAAATACAAGCAGAGGAGTTGCATGCCCTGACTTAGGTGCTGGTAGGATTGCTTCGGTCACCTGTGGAATCTAGCCCATGGGGGGGGGAAAGGACGGGAGCCGGAAGAGAAGTCAGGGAGCCATGGCGATCCAGGCTCAAGAATGGGGACAGTCGGTCAGATTTGTAATAGATCACGAAGGTCCTCTTGCAGGATTTGTTAATGGGTTAAATGCTACCTGGGGGAGAAGGAGGAATGACTCCAAGGATTTGGGTCTAAGCAACCAGAAAATAAAGGAGCTGTCGCTGAGGAGAAGGATGGAGAGGAGCAGGTAGCGCAGCAGGGATATTGAGGTCTCATCTCGCCGGAAAGTGATGGTTCAAAGTGAACCGCCGCATTTTCGATTTAGAATGAGCAAAATGGTGTGGCTCTCATGAGTAAGACTCCGATTCTCCCTAAGTCATTTCTCCTTTACTCAATTATTCTTTCATTCTCTCATTCATTCATTCCTTTATTCGACAAGTGTTTACTGAGTATTCATTGTGGCCAAAAAATGTACTAAGTCTTGGATACACAGTAAACAAGAAATACTTGGTTTATTCCCTTATAAAACATGATCTAGGAGGGAAAGCAATAGACAAATGTATATGTGAATATATCTAAATGTAGGTAATAAGCTATAACACAAAACAGAGCAAATATTTACTAATAAAGAAACATAGGAGGCTGAGACAGGAGGATCACAGGCTTGAGGTCAACCTCATCAACTTAATGAGACCCTATTTCAAAATAAAAAATAAAGTAGGACTGGGGGTATATATCTTGGAGTCCCTAGGTTCAATCCCCAGTAAAACACACACACACACACACACACACACACACACACACACACACACACTGATTCTGGTGAAGATGTGGGGAAATAGGAACTCTTCTACACTGTTGGTGGGATCGCAGTCTCTATGAAGATCAGCATGGAGGTTCCCCCAAAAACTAGAAATGGAACCATCTTGTGAGCCAGCTGTACCACTCCTTGGTATTTTTCAAAAAGAATTAAGGTTAGATTACTATAGCAGTATATGCATACCCATGTTTATAGCAGCACAAGTCATCATAGCTAAATTATTGAACCAACCCAGGTGTCCATCAACAGATGAATGGATAAAGAAAACGTGACATATACACACAATGGAATTCTACTCAGCCATAAAGAAGAACAAAATTATGTCATTTGCAGAAAAATGGATGGAAGAGAGAACATGATGGTGAGATCCGCCAGTCTTAGAAAGTCAAGGGTCATACGTTTTCTCTCCTATGTGGAAGCTAGAGAGAAAATGGGAAACAGAAGGGACTTTAAATAAGGTGGAAAGAGACCAATAGAGTAGTGAAGGGGGTTAGGGAGGGCTGGAGAGGGGAGGGGTTAGGGAGGGCTGGAGAGAGGAAGGGAGGACTGAAGAAGGAAAGCGTTCCAGTGATGTAATGGCTATGTATGAGGGTGTTGTCACCAATTTCATTAACATGTACAGGAAGGAAGGAGGGGTGTGGGGGAGGGGAAAAAACACACCAAGGACTGGTGCACGCGTGTTTGTATCTACTGAACTTCACTATGATGTATAATTGCAATGCGCTAATAAAAATATAGGCTTAAAAATAGAAGAAGCTGAGCTGTAGGACAACGTAAGTAACCTGCTCATTGCCCATGATCGCGTGGCTGGGCGAGACAAGGTAGGTGCAGGAGCGCAGGTCCTCCGGAGCAACTGAATCTGATTGGCCATTCAGTGGAGACAGAGAACTCGCACAACCAATGGGAGTGAGGATGTGATGCACGAATTCCTGCATGGCGGCTGTGATATAACTGTTGAGCACCTTTTCTGGGCCCAAGTTCCCTCCTCTATAAGATGATGGGTATGGACCAGACGACGTCAAAAGCCCCCTTTGACTCTGAAACTGTGATTCTTCAGTGTGCATTAGTGTCCACATATAGAGAAGGAGGTGTGGGGAGCGCCCAACCCAAGCTCCATTTCCTCCACAGCGAGGCCCTGGGCTCCATCCCAGCGCCCAAACAAGCAACCAACCAGAGATAGAAATCCAAGGATAGTAAATCCATTAAATTGCCCCTGGGTTCACATATCCCGAGGGCCTGACTGCCTCCCAAGCCTACCCTGGGCAAAATAGGAGACCCTCATACCTTTGAATACATTCCTGGGAAATGTGGATCCCTCGCCATTCTTGGGTCTAGTTTTCTCATTTGCAAAAGAGGAGCTGGGTAATATCTAAACTTGGCAATGCCTAACTCCCCGCCCCCTAAGAACCTCAGCATTTCTGTACCCTAGCTATTTTTCCAAAAATATACTTCTTTCCCTCAGAGCATGCTCCCTGCCAAATCTGCAAGACTTGTCCAAATAGTCATTTGATCTAACGGTGCAGTTCTGGAAATAATCCAAGTCAAATACCTACAACAGAATAAACATCTCAGAGTTTGGTTAAAGAATTCTAAAGTTTAGCTACCTTTATTAGTATTTATTTTCATTTGTGTCTAAAAGTTTTTATATAAAATATTTTAAGCCACTATAAGTTGTTCACGGTACTCTTCCTAGAATTCTGGTAATGTCCTAACATGCCTGCAAAATTCGTAATAGTGGAAAATATAGGATTTTTTCTATTAATTATAAATTCTTGTCAGTGTTGGTATATGTAACTATAGAACTTACATAACATTAACTATGGAATATGAAGTCCAAAAATAAGTAGTACTTTACATCAATATATTCTGATTTCCAATATCTAATTAAATCATATGATTGTCTCATTTTGTAAGTAGAGAAAATAAGGGTTACAAAATTTCTACAAATGACCCCAAATTGCATTGCGCTGAGAAGGTCCCAATAGTAATCAGTATTACTGTCTATGAATTCTTGACTCAAAGTACTGAGTTATTCTCACCATTGGTAAATACCGAAAAAGCAGTCCAAAGTAAGTAGTTCTGTTGTATACTTCAGAAAAACAGGAAACTTTAGTTGAACACAATAAAACAAGATTAGAGAGGAAGGAACCCCCACCTTAAAATATGCTGCCTTCTACATGACAGCCAGAGTAACTTGGGCTCAATTAATTAAACCAAAGAAAGTCTTGCATATACGTGTGTAATCTTCATGGGTAGAAATCTACACATAAATCTCTTAATCAAGTTTAAATTACAAAGGGCAGGAATGTGCACATTAAGTAGCCAAATGTTATTTTAGACATATGGAGGGGTTATTTTGAGTGATTGGTTTTTTCACCAATCTGTCCTACCAACCCTCATTCAAAACACCATCTCATGAGCATACCCACAGGAGCATGGCTATTCCATCTCCACATGCAAGCTGACAGAGACCCTGTTCTAATAATGTGATTTACAATCTAAATATGCCGGGATGCATGCAGCCCATAGGTAGAGAGCTGAATTGGGTGCTGATAATTTCCACTGTGTGGAAGCAGAAGACAAGCTTCAACAAGCGTGCTTGTTGAAGAACACATGCTTCCAAGCATCAGGAACCCTATCTTCTTTTCCTTCCTGCCTTCTCTAGTTGCTTTGACTTCTTCCTCTTCCAGCCCAGTCTCTTCCTTCTTCTTGTGTTCCCCCAGAACGCTGCCTTTCTTCTGGACACTTTTAACGATGAACTATTCAGTCATTTATTCATCCATTTAGCGGGGCTTATCCAGACCCACTGTGTGCCTAGCACCGTGTTGTCCTTTGAGCATCAAAGAGGAGTGATAGTGTCCCTGCCTCAGGGAGGACATAATCCAGTACACACGGGCCAGTTAGTGGGCTGGGCATGAGTGGTGGTGGTTAAAGCCAGGGAGCCCCCGCCCCTTACTGTGGAGCGTGTATTTTTTCCACCTTTCTTCCAGACACTTCTTTTCCTGTGACGGCAACCCCCAGAGAGCTGAGCCCCTACATCAGTCATGTCTGCTGCTGCAGCATCTAACACAATGAGTAGAGAATGGTTGTGCCCCATACAGTGATTTGGATGGACGGATGGATGGATGGATGGATGGACGGATGGACGGATGGACGGACGGATGGACGGACGGATGGACGGACGGGTGGATGATGGATAGAATTGGGTGGCCACTATCCATTAGTATTATGTTTTTGTGTGGTGCTGGGGATTGAACCCAGGGGCATTCTACCTCCAAATTACACCTGCAGCCCTAATTTTATTTTTTATTTGGAAACAGAATCTTGCTAAGTTGCTGAGAGCCTTGCTGAGTTGCTGAGACTGACTTCAAGCCTGCCATCCTCCTGGCTCAGTCTCCCAAGGCATGGGCCACAGAGACCGGCTGCTACTATCCATGATAAATGAGTTTTTTTAAACTCCTTGAGATCAGTTTTTAATTACCACCCTCTCTTCTCAAAATGCCATCATTGGTATGAAAAGCCAGGTGGAATTTGTACTCCTAGGCATGGACAGTCCTGCTCCCAGAGAAAATGCCTTTGCCTTCCTGGAATTCTGTTCTCATATTTAATGTGACAGTCCCCAAGAACCCTCCCAGGTGGTACCAGGTTAGGCTGGCAAACCCGTGCAGCAGGCTTCTAACCCTGGGAGGAGCACAGCTTCCCTGAACTTCTTTTCCTTTTTCTTTTAACCATTTAGAAGTTTGTTCAGTTAAGGAATCCAGCCTCCGTGGAGGAATCGGTTGGAGAAGAGGGAGCCCCAAAGAGCTGATCTGTCCGGAGCAGCAGTGAGCGGAACCCCTGGGGTGTCTTGGACAGATCAGTCCCGCCCAGCTCCCAACAAGAGTCGGAGGGCCCAGAGGGACCTGCAGCATCGCGGGAGAGCAGCAGGCAGGGACCGCAGCCAGGAGGATCGCTGCCCCGGGTCACTGAGTTCCTAGAGCGCCCTGCCCTCCGAGAAGTCGCCGGGTTGCAAGAATTACCAACCGAGGCTCCTCCAAAGACGCCCAACTCTTAACTGCAGCGACCCGAAGCTTCGCACTTGCCGCCTCGCTCGACCTCTGTCTCCTCGGCTGGAGCACCTCCGAGGGTCCCAGCTACCCACTTTGAGACCCAGGGCGTAGACCCTGGGCATGCCCAATCTCCAACACTCCTGCCTCGGGGCCAGCTTCTCTCTCCTCCTGCCCTGTCTTCCAGCCGCCAGGAAGCGCCGAGCCGTCAGCGCAACCCCAGAAGCGCAGCGCTATCCCAACCACGCGTTTCCAGCCTCTGCCAAGCCCCTGGCTCATCACTCCAGGGGGGCGCGCCAAGGTCACCAGAATAGATGCGACTACCTCCACGTTCACGGTCCCCCAAACGCCTCCCTTCCCGAGACCCCCGGGGTAGAGCTCCTCTCCAGTCCCTCACCCCAGCTGGGGTCTCAGCCTTTGGTACTCCCGTCATCCAGCCAGGACCCCTCCCTGCCTTCCCTCCCCTGCGCTTGCTCCCTCTCCAAACGCTGCTCACTTTCTCTCCTGCTCGCTCACTCGACGCTCCCTAGTAAGTCTCCCCGGGTTTTCTAGGAGAAGGAGGGGAGGAGATGTACCTCCCACTCGCGCAGGGGGAGCGGCCGGGAACCGACGCAAACTTCTGCTGCACTTACTTCGGGCCGAGGCTGCCGCCCCCTCGCCTCAGCTCGCTCTCACGCCCGCAGCTGCTCGGCGGCGGCCCGGAGCCTCTGCGCTGGCTTTCCCCTCGCCCGCGCGGCGGCGAAATGCGCAGGTTGGGGAAGGGGTCTCTCCTTGGCCAGAGCGTCCAGGTGGGAGTCCGGGGCGGAGGTCTGGCCACCGCTCTCCGCCAGGAGCTGAGCTGTGGCCGCCCCCGGCAGCTGGCGACCTGCGCTCGGCGCTGCGCGCTCGGCTCCTCTGCCGGGTCGTTTCTGTCCGACTTGCAGTTTTAGTGCATGCCAGGACTGCAGCACCCTCTCCGTCCTCCCCCGGAAACGACTTTCAATTCACCTGGAGGCTGGCGAGGCTCCGCCGCGGGCAGGCGGCGTGACAGCGGGTGCAGAGCAGAGGGAGGAGCGCCGAGCCCGCTGCCCGAGTGCGCCTCCAGCTTGCCGGCTAGGAGCGCGCAGCCCTCTCCAGCCGCTCTCCTCGGGACTGCAGTCCTGACGTCACCTGCCCCCCCACCCCGCGGAGGAGCGGCGCCGAGGGTGGGGTGCAGGGAGCCAGGACGCGTAAGTGTGAGCGGAGTGAGCGCGTGTGTGTGCGTGCGCGCGTGTGCCCCGCGGGGCTGGCGACCGATCCGAGCCGCAGCTGGATCCAGAAGGAGCCAGAAACGGAGCTCTCTGCAAACCGGCGCCGACGGGCTGCCGTGAACAGCTGGGGGCGCTCGCTCGCAGGTCGGGGCGGGGACGCCCGGGACGCTGGGTTAGCTGAGAGGTGGGGAGCTGGAGCTGGGCTCCCTGCTGCCCCGAAGTTGACAGGTGCACAGGATGCCTTTTAAAAAGCTGCGTTAGAGGTTAGGAGAGAGTGGCGGGGACGGGATATTGACGCTCCTGTAGCAGGGTCAGAGTTGGGATGCTCTTGGGGTCCTCGCGGCCCCCACTCCTGCGCAAGTACCCAAGAAGGACGCGGCTTCTGGAAGTTTGGGATGCCTCTCACCTCTGTCTACTGACAAGCGGCTGCTGCAGAAAGATCAAAGTGGCTGGACTTCCACACTCAGTTTCCTTCCAGGCTGGGCTAGAGATGCCGAGGCCCCGCCCTGGGGCCCTGGGTCGGAGGCCCCTGGTGCCGAGAACCCAGAGTCCCGAGAGGTCATCAGAGTGAAGCCAGTTGGCGTGTGTGCCACCAGGACCTGTGCTCCAAAGGTATGCGTGCAGCTACCCAACTTTCCTCGTTCTCTGAAAATGTTCGAGGCCAAAAATAGAAGAGACATTCTGCAGAAGCACCAGAGGAAGACTCTTTAGATGGTGCTGGAATGGCTAGGGTTGAGCGCTTGGCTCTGCGCGCCCGCAGCGCATCCCTGTCAGCTGCCCAGTGCCCAGCTGGGGGTTGCCGGCCCTCTGTCTGCAGCCACCCGAGGGAGCAAAATGTGCCAAGTGCTCCAGCCCGCGCCAGATCGGGCTGCAGCAGCCAGGCGGCAGGCAGGGGCTCCTGGCTCTGCGGTGACCCCAATGCAGCCAGCAATTCTGTCCCCCGTTGGGTGGCAGCCGTTTCTAACGGCAAGTGTCTTTCTTCTTAATGCAGACACTGGTGTCACCCGGTCGCTCTTAACTATTAAAATAATTTTATTTTCACGGAAAGGTGGAGACTAGAAAAAGGAAAGTAAAAGGAAGAAAACATAAGCACTTTAGCTTTTTAACTTCGACTTTCTAAAGTTACCAAAGGAGAATCAGATCTGGACAAAGCAGCAGAAAGTTTTATTGCAACCTCAATTCTCCAGTGGAAGCTTAACAAATAGAATCAAGTCTGGGATCCTGGTCCACGGTCTTAGGTTCCATAATCTTAAGGAGTTCCCTAAGAATTAGGAAATTAGAATTCCAGCTAATTAGGCAAAAGTTCAGATATCTTTAACCATGGGCTGGATTTCATAAACAAATTAAAACAAGGTACAGGATGTTCTTAATTAGAACAGGGGAATATCAAAAAAGAACATAGGGTCATCAACCTCTGGATCCTTCTGCAACCATCCTCCTCCTTAAATGTATGAATTTGAAAACAGCCTGCTGGTCATAGTGGTACACATCTGTAATCTCAGTATTTGGGAAGCTGAGACAGGAGAGTTGCAGGTTCGAGGCCAGCCTCAGCAATTTAGCCAGACTGTCACATAACCTAGTGAGACCCTGTTTTGAAATAATAATGATACAAATTAAAATTAGTAACAATAATAATAATAATAATAATAATAATGAGGAGCTTGGGGTATTGCTTGGAGGTAGAAAGCTCCTGGGTTCAATCTCCAGTAGAAGAGAAAGAAAGAAAAGAAAAGGAAGATAAAAAAAAAAAGAAAAGGAAGATAAGAAGGAGAAAAGAAACACCGTGACATTGTGAAGGAGTTATATAACTAGGCCCTAGTTATGCATGTTTCAAAAGCAGTTAGTTCCTCAGTAGGAGTTACTGTTCCCTGAAAATGCTAATGTAGATTAATAGTGTGGGAACAAGCAAGTCATTGACAAATTAAAGGAATGATTTGAAAACAAAATTGTGACGCAGCAGCTATGACCCTTCTAAGCTGGACCACAGTTTTGCTCCCGGGTGTTCAATGAATGCGGTAAGTTGGTGATGCGCCCCTGGCAGACACGACAGCCTGGCTCATGGCAGTAAGGACCGGCTACTTGATGCGGCAGGCCTAAGCACCTGGTCCCTTACTTCCTATTCCATTCTGTTCCCACCTCCAGGATACTTCTTTTTACATTCTAATATGATTGGTTGTTTGCAGGTCTGTCTTCTAAACTTATAAGTTCCTCCAGGACACGAATTTTTTTGCTCTATGTAGGACCCACCATAGCACCTAATAAATAAGCACTTAATAAATATACATTGACTGAATTGGCTGTTTTTTTTTTAAAGCATACAACAAAAGAAATACCTTCTAACATTAGTTTTATAGTATAGTACTAGCATAAAAATAGAAACATAGCAATGGAGCATAATCCAAGAGTCCAGAAATGTGTATGGTGTATTAATTAGCATTTTTATAGCTGTGCCGAACTAGAGGAGGAAAGGTTTATTCGGCTCACGTTTTCAGAGGTTCAGTGCATGGTTGGCCAACTCCAAGGCAGAAATAGCATGGCGCAGGGCATGTGGAGGACAGCTTCTCAATTCATGGAGAAGAGGGGGCAGGGACAGATCTAGTCCCCAAGGCCACACCCGTAGTGACCCACCCCTCCAGCCACGACCTCCTGCCTACAGTTACCACCAAAAAGCCCATTCAGATTATTAATCCATCAAGCGCATCGACTCAGTGCCGAGGCAGGAGCCCTGATTGAATTATTTCACCTGCGAATGAGCTGTTCTGGAGGCCATTGCACGTTCAAGCGTAAGATATGGTCAACTAATTGCCAGCAAGGGCATTCAAAGAACACAACGAGAAATGAACACTCACTCCAGTAAATAGTGCTGGGAAAACTGGACCCTACATGCAAAAGAATGAAATGGGACCCTTATCTTACACCGTACCCCAAATCAACTCAAAATGGATTAAAAAAAAATCTAAATGTGAAACCTGAAGCCATAAAACTCTTAGAACAGAAAGGAAAAGCTTCTTTTTGTTTGTTTGTTTTTTGCAGTACTGGTGATTGAACCCAGGGGCATTCTACCTCCAAGCTACACCCCCAGTGATATTTTTTATTCTTTATTTTGAATCAGGGTCTCACTAAGTTGTGGAGAACCTCACTAAGTAGCTGAGGCTGGCCTCGAACCTGGATCCTCTGGTCTCAGCCTCCCAAGTACTGGGATTAAGGAAAAGCTTTTTGGCATTCACTTTGGCAATGATGTTTTTGGATATCACATCAAACGTTTAGGCTACAAAAGCAAAAATAAACAAAGGGGGCCACATCAAACTGAAAACTTTGTGCAACAACAACAGAAATAACAAAATGAGAAGGCAATTGATCAGCTGGAAAAAATATTTACAAACCACATATCTACTAAAGGGTTAATATCCCAAATTTATGAAGAACACTATAACTCAATAGCAGAAAAGCAAATGACTCAATTAAAAACTGGGCAAAGGACCTGAACAGACATTTCTCTAAAGAAGACATAAAAATAGCCAGAAGGTATGTGAAAAGACAGTTAGCATCATTAATCATCAGGGAAATGTGAATTCACACCACTGGGAGACATTGCCTCCCACTGCTGGAGAGACTATTATCAAAAAGATCAAAGATAATAAAGGGGCAAAGACAAAGGGAAAAGGAGACCCTTGTAACCAAGGGTGGGAATGCAGCTTGGTGCAGCCATTGTGGAAAGCAGTATGGGGGTTCCTAAATACCGTCTGGCCCAGCAACCCCTGGTCTGCTGTACACCCAAAGGAGATGAAATCATCTGGGAAAGGACTCTGGATGCCAATGTGCATCGCAGAATTATTCACAATAGCTAAAGTATAGAGATAACCTAAATGTCTGTTGCCAAAGAATAGGTAAAGAAATGGTGGTACTTATACAATGGAATATTATTCAACCTTTAAAAAGGAAACCCAGCCATTCTCTGCAAAGTGGAATGATCTGGAGGACATTGTGCTATGTTAAATGAGCCAGATGCAGACAAGACAAATATCAAGTGACCGCAATCATATGTGGAGTACCCTTTTTGAGGGGGGGAGGGGCGCTGAATACACAGAGAATGGAGCCTGTGGGAGGATGGGGAGATGCAGGTCACAGGAAAAAAGTAGCAGATGTTTAAGGATCAAACTGTAGCATATAAGTGTAAGTTGAGGGATCAAATTACAACGTGGAAACTCAAGTTAATAAAATTGTGTCACATTAGGGAATTTTGTAAATAAGTAGATTTTAGATTCTCTTGTCACAAAATAAATGTGACTGTGACATATGTTGTTCTCTGTGTGTCCCATCACGTGTCGTAAACCTCAAATATGCAGTGAAATTTATTTTAAAAATAAATAAAATCTGCTACAAGCTACTCTTATGCCATCTATGCAATGCATGCATATATGTATATGTATATGTGAAAGGAGAAAAGATAGAGAGGAGAGGAAAGGAAAGGAGAGGAGAAACATTGACTCTCAAACAGATAAGTACTGATGCCCAACTGGCCATTCACCGGGAGGAGGTTAAACCACATCTCTTGCTGTGACATTTCTTTCTTGTTTGTCTTTTGACATTTACGTGTGTGTGTGTGTGTGTGTGTGTGTGTGTGTGTGTGTGTGTGTGTGTGTGTTGCTGGAGATTGAACCCAGGGGTGTTCTGCCTCCCAGCTACACTCTCAGCCCCATTTTTTTTTTTTGAAGGATAGTCTCACTAAGTTGCAGAGGGCCTTGCTAAGTAGCTGAGGCTGGCTGCAAACCCACGATCCTCCTGTCTCAGCCTCCCAAGTACTGGGATTTCAGGCGTGCACCACCACACCGGTGATATTTACATGTTTTAAAGTTTGGTGTTTTGAACTCTGACTTGCTGTCCACAGAGCATTACAAGTATTTTCCCATCGTGTAGAATGCGGTACATCACTTAAACTGGGCGTTGGCATTGCTGATGTGCGAAGAAACACTGTTAGCTTAACTCACCCTGGACTTTTCCCTAGGCAGCTCGAGGCGAGCCGAGCTTCAGAACCAGCAGCAGAGGCCAACAGGCCAATGCATGCAACTGTGCTCTCAAACACAGGCCATCCGTGTCCACGCGGTTTAATTCTCATGCACATTATAGGGACCAGCTGGAGAACAAGACACACACACACACACACACACACACACACACACACACACACCCGTATCAATCCACAGCTACCAAACCCTTTGGCAAATGCATGTTGGCAAAATTATGGAGAATCAGAATTCTGCCCTCCTAGAAGCTATCTCCTGAGCAAAATAAGCTCCCTCTAACTTTGATGGAGAGTCTCGTTTTCTGTGACAAAAAGGCAAAGCAATAAAATAAAATAGAATAAAACTCACTTATTTCACATAATGCTCGGTTTTCTGTGTGTCCCCAAAAAACCAGTTTATACACATCTTGGACACATTTCCAGTATATCTATCTACATGCATATGTGCATATATTTATTTAGATAGGTAGATGAGTGTATATACAAACATATCACTTATAGATGATGGAAATTATTTTGATAAATTCACTCAATTATATAGGTGTGTTTCTAGAGAGACACTTAAAAGAAGGCTCAATGAGTTCACGATAACGAAGATCTGATCAAAAAAATTTAAACACTTATTTTCAGATTACAGTATGTTGGGTATAAAACATTGGAATTTCCCTGCAACTTCTCTTTGG
>PVLC010039289.1:0-14347 GCA_004027655.1 Graphiurus murinus
GCCCGGCTCAGTGGCCTTTCTTTAAAGCATGCTCACCCTACTCAACATACGTGGGTTTTTTTGTTTGTTTTTTGTACGTGTATGTTTTGTATTGTATCTAATTTGCTTCTGGTGTTTCAGAAGTCTTCTAAAATAAAAACTGGCAAAAAAAAAAAAAAACCTCCAGAATATAGGGAAAGAAATGGTGGAAATTAAAACATACACCATTATTCTGAAATTAGAATATAGAGAAATGTAGTATGATGGTATGAGGCATTCATATGGGAAAGGACTGACATAGCTGTAGTTTTTCCACCCGCCAGCCCAATTTGCCCTTTTGCTTATTCCTTTGGGCAATTTCTTCCCTGACTCTGTGGTTGTAGAAGTCGCCATTTTGCTGCATGCAACTACTGATGGAAAGATGAGATGAAAGTGCTACTCTCCCCTGTTTGGCAATGAACTTCACAAGAAGGCAGCAGACCCTCTATTGTGCTTTTGGACTTTCCTTCTGAGTCAATTCTTTTAAGATACTAGAGGGACTATTATTCCCACCTGAGAGTATTAAGAAAATAGAACTGAAAACTACATGGGAGGTTAGGCAAAAACAGAAAATTTAAAGGAGAATGTTAAGTACTAGAAAGCATTTTATTTGTATATGAAAGAATCATGCATTGAGATGGTAAGACTAACTCTTCAAATTTTTTGTTTGTTTGTATGTTTTTACTGGTGCATTGTAATCATACATATTTGTTAGGTACAAGCTGGTAAAAGCATACATGCACACATTTCTCATTTAACCCTTCCCCAATTCCCTCCTGACTCCTTCCCCTTCCTTCCTTTTCAAGTTTAGTTTAGTGATTGACTTTGATATGTTTGTGAAAGTACATCATGTGCATTAGGGTATTTCCCTCCCCCCATCACCTTCATTTAAGTCACCTTCTTTGCTTATCTAAGGTTTCTCCTTCTTCATCTAAAGTCTCTCTTATGTCCCACTTTCTCTCTAGCTTCCGCATATTAGGGAGATCATACGACTTTTTACTTTTTGTGACTGACTAATCTCACTTAGCATGTTTTCCAGTTCCATTCATTTCCCTGCAAATGACATGATTTTGTTCTTCTTTATGGCTGAGTAAAATTCCATTGTGTACATATCCCATAGTTTTGTAATCCATTCATCTGCTGATTGAAATCTTGGCTGGTTCCACAGTTTGGCAATTGTGAATTGTGTGGCTATGAACATAGATACACATGCATTCTTTCATAAACAAATAAAATGCTTTCTAGTACTTACATTATCCTTTAAATTTTCTATGTTTTTGCATAACCTTTCCATTATTTTGGGTAGATGGTAGATACCCAGAAGTGGTATTGCTGGATCAAATGGTAGGTTCATTCCCATTCGTCTGAGGATCCTCCACACTGTTTTCCAAAGTGGTTGCACTAATCTGCAATTCCACCAACAATGTATTAGTCTTCACACTTCTCCACACCCTCACCAGCATTTGTTGTTGTTTGCATTTTTGATGACTGCCATTCTGATTGGGGTTAGTGAAATCTCAGGGTAGTTTTGATTTGCATCTCTCTGCTAATGATGTTGAACATTTCCTCATATATTTATTGGCCGTTTGTATTTCTTCTTTTGTGAAGTGTCTATTAGATCCTTTGCCCATTTTTGGATTGGGTTATTTGTTTTCTTAGCGATGAGTTTCTTGAGTTCTCTGTATATTCTAGATATTAGTCCTCAATCAGAAGAGTAGCTGGTAAAAATTTTCTCCCATTCTATGGGTTCTCTGTTAAGGTTCTTGATAGTTTCCTTTGCTGTACAGAAGCTCTTCAGTTTAATGCAATCCCATGTATTGATCTTCCTTTGAGTTGCTTGTGCCTTTGGGGTCTTGTTGAGAAGGTTTTTTACCTCTGCCTATGTGTTGAAGTATTGGGCCTAGGCCCTCTTCAAGTGGCTGGTCTGACTTCCAGGTCTTTGATCCATCTTGAATTGACTCTTCAAGTTTTACCTTGAGCATAAAACCATAGAAAGGGGAAGGGAATCCTTTCCCTCAAAGCCCTTTAACAATTTTCTTAAGCAGGTAATGCTAGAATTACCCAATGGATTAAAATTATCTGATGGGTAAATCCTAATATTGTGATTGTTACAAAGCATAATATATTGTGTGCTTAAAAGGTACAATTAGTAAAAACATCCCTTTCTTTTAAAGGTATTTTTTAAAATAGATTTATTTTAAAAATGCATTGTCAAGAATAACAATAAGCTGGACACGTAGTTTTTTTTTTTTTTTTGCGGTACTGGGGATTGAACTCAGGGGCGTTCTACCTTCGAGCTATACCCCCAGCCCTATTTTTTATTCTTTATTTTGAAACCAGGTCTCACTAAGTTGCGGAGTGCCTCACTAGGTAGCTGAGGCTGGCCGCGAACCCAGATCCTCCGGTCTCAGCCTCCCAAATGCTGGGATTACAAGCGTGGCCACCACGACACGTAGTATTAATAAACCTGTAATCCCAGTACTTGGGAAGCTGAGATAGGAGGATTGCAGGTTCAAGACCAGCATATGATAACTTAGTGGCACCTTGTTTCCAAATAAAAAATAAAATAGGGCTCTTGGTATAGCTCAGAGACAGAATGCCCCTGGGCTCAATCCCCACCACAAATACTTCTACTGCTACTACTACTAATAATAATAATTATTATTATGATAAGACATTGAGTTTCATACCTTCAGTTTCATACAGGAATAATCAAAATGCAAATAGAGTTTGTAAAACATTTTAACCAGTGTCAGCTCACCCATATTTCTACAAATAAAACATGAAATTAATTTGCCAAAGTTCCCATCTATGTAATGTTAAATATAAATTATAGTCTACCAAATAACATATCAGACTGTGAATTCACCAACAGGTTGATTTTTATTTGGAAGAATTAAATGGCAACTTTAAAGATTAAAATTAAGAAGCTTCCTTTCACTCATAATGGACACAGTGCATAAGTGTGCCTCTAGGCCTGCCAGCACTGGAGATGATAACACTCATTTGACCCACCTTGAATAATGACAAGATAAAGAGCTGCCTCCAGATAAAGGACACAGAAGGATTGGTTCTGGCAGAAGGATAGCTCCTTACTGTGGAGGAAGTCTGGGAAGAAGGGCAGGGAGAGACAATGCTATGAGAAGCACATGACATGTCCCAAAAATGCCACAAGTAAAACTATTAGGCTATCAAGAAAAAAAGTTCTAGATGCAGTACCAGCTTCACATTTTGTTTAAGAAAATTTTTTCATTATTTTTAAATTAAATGAGAGAGAGAGAGAGAGAAAGAGTGTGTGTGTGTGTGTGTGTGTGTGTGTGTGTGTGTGTGTGTGTTTTACTGACAGATTGAGTTTTATATCAAAATAATAAAAATTCAAATGAAAAAGCAACCCTTCATTCAGTTACCATGGATATAGTGCCTAAGTCTGTATACATGCGTATACATATACAAATACACACAAACCATACACATATAAAATTGAGACTGTCTCATAATAATTAAAAATTTACCTGTTATCCATTTGAAAGGAAAAAAAAAAAAAAAACTCTGTAAGAAGCAATGCCTAAATTACCTAAAGCAAAATCATACTTATCGGGTTTTGAAATTACTCTTTACTAGTACTTGCAAATTGTAATACATCAATTTGCCTCCATCCCTGGCCCACTAAAACACAAAGATATAAAGGGCAATAATTAAGGTATTGCTGATTGGAGTGGCTTTGACAAAAATTGAAAGTGCTACCAAATGACCATCAAGCTGCCATAGTAAGTTATAACCAACTTTAACCGAAAAGCATGCAACAGTTCTCAAAAGGAAGCTCATAAAGGAAACCCTATCATAAAAAGAATAAGGTTCTTAATATTGGAAGGAACAAAGAGTATCAATCTGTGCAAATGACTTAACTACCCTGCTCTCAATTTCTACATCAATAAAGACATCAAATCTTCATCTCACATAATCTATGATTATTATCCAGTCCTCTCATCACTACACTGTACTGATTGTTGATGCAAGCCCCACAGAGGAATTCTCCACCAGACTGGCAACCAGCATCACTTCCCTTAGAGCAGAGGGCACATTCTGCCTGAGGCGCCCTCAGAACATGAAGCAAGGGGAAGAGCAAACCATGGAGAATAGTGCCACTGGGGCAGTTTTTTATTATTATTACTATTATTATTATTATTATTATCATTATCATTATTATTACTATTAACAGATCATTTAAAAATAACCAAATGTTATTTCCCACAGACTTCCATAAAAAAAAACTCAATCTAATAACATTCTTGGAAGGAACAATTAAAGTGGCTATCTGGCCCTGTATGAACAGTCAGATACTTATTCAAATCTGAAGCAATAAGAATCAAGAAAAAGAACATGATATTCATGCTCAAGCGCCAGGCTGAGTGTTAAATATCTTAGGGATGTCTTATGCAAATCAGCTATGAAATTTGCAGGGATTTCATAAGAAAGAACTACAGGAAAAATATAATCCCAGAGAAGATTGTCTCCAGAAAAAAAATTTTACACTGTTGATGACTCTATAATGTAAATGAAATACTGTAAATACTTCCATGTCCTTCATAAAAGGAATGCATTTGTAAATAAACAATTTATTCGACTTTTGCAGATGTTGATTTTTTGGGGAAAATGAAAGACACATAGTTTTTATCTCCATCAGAATACAGAATTTAAGTATTAGAACAGTTTCTGAATTATTTATTTTAGCAATTTTGTTCTATGTGAAGGCAAATCATTATAGAGGTACTCACTACCTAGTAACCTAACTTGTCATGCTGTCTTTCTTTTTTGATGCTTGCATATTTATAGTTTCTATTAAAAGGAAAAAAAAGTCCTCTTTCTATGTCAAATATTTTCCTATTCTGAAAAGTAAAATTGAAAACAAAATCAAATGTATAAAATGAATATTTGAATGATTAAAAGAGCTTGTTTTAAAATAAACAATGCTAAGGAAATTTATAGTACAATGGAGTTTGGTGAGATCTAGGTTGTAAAATGTCATAAATTATTCTTTTATTTTCGTTCTTTCTTGACTTTATATATTAAGTAAGATGATGCCTCTAGGGAAACAAGACCCAAGAAGGATGCTGTATCATCTCCCTTCCCATTCAACATCTAAATACAATCCATGGTCTGTGGAGCTTTTCCCAAATACATGGCCAAAATGGCTAAAGATAATTCTTCCTCCTCCCTTCAGCCCCAAGAGTACTTTTAGAGTAGTTTTACGTTCATGGCAAAACTATAAGGAAATAACAGTGATTCCCATGTCTTCCGCCCCTTCACATGCACAGCCTCCCCTATTATTAACATCCCCCAACAGGGTAGTACTTTTGTTACAAGTGGCACATCATTATCACTCAGAATCCACAGTTTATATTAGGGTTCACTCTTGTGTTGTACAGTCTCTGGGTTTGCACAAATATATAATGACATGTATCTACCATTATAGTATCATATGGAGTTGTTTCACTGCCCTAAAAACCCTCTGTGTTCTGCCTATTCATCCCTCCCTCCCTCAAGATGTTCTTTTACTCATCCAGAAATACAAGACACACACCCACCACTTTCCATGATAAGCACATCCCTGCCTCAATCATTTAAATGCCAACAGACTTTCCTCAATAAACAACAGTGCCATTTTTACAAAGTTAAAACTACAATGAATTACCTTATCAAGACTCAGCTTAACTGAGATTCTGCTTTTCAAACAATTACAGAACATAATAAGAAAGCAGCAATTTATCTACTTTCCTATTAATGAAATAAGGAATACATTATAAGGATAGAAATATTTCATTAGAAGCCTTGATGTCTAGTAATCAAGTCACTTTCCCAGCTTCAATCACACCTTAACCAACTCCCCAGCTCATTACTCCATTCAACAAATCAAAATAGCCTGTTTGTGCAGGTGTGGTGGTTTGCAATCCCAGCACTTGGGAGGCTGAGACAGAAGATCACAAGTTGGGGGCCAGTGTGCAATAACTTTGTGACACTATGTTTCAAAATAAAAAAATAAAAAGGGCTGGGGGTGTAGCTCAGAGGTAGAACACCCTGGGTTCCCAGTACCACAAAAGCAACAATAATAACAATAAGAAAAACCTCTTTGTCCCTCACTTCATACACTGCACACTGCCTTTCTCAGACCAGCTTCCACACCCCTCCTTTCTCTCTCCTCTCCACCTCCCATTTTTCTTTCTTATCTCTTCCCTCTCTGCCTTACCATAATGAATGCTCATAAGTGTTATTACTATTTGACTTCACTAACACTGACAAAGACATTTGGGCTGCTCCATCATTTAGCTATTGTGAATAATAGTGCTAAGAACATGTGTACACATGCACTTGTTTCAATGCCTGTTCTTAACTCTTTTAGGAGAGAAATTGTAATTCCATGTTTAACTTTTCCAAAATAGCCAACCTGTTTTCCATAGTAACTGTGCTGTTTTACATTCCCACCAGAAATGGTGTGTTAAATATCATGTACCTGTAAGCTTAAAGTACTGAAAAGGACTTGGTCAATAACTCTTCAAATGTGTTTTCTACCCCTATCTCTGTCTCCTCTCTAAATTCTAATTACATGCATGTTGGACCATTTGATATTACCCCATCATCTCAAATACTTTGTTATTTATTTTTATTATTGTTGCATTGTAAGCAAACATCTTTGTTAGGTACAAATTGATAACGACATATGTGCCCACATTTCTCATTTGACCCCTTCCCCCAATTCCCACCCCGCTCCCTTGCCCTCTCTCCCTCTCAAGTTCAATTTAGTGAGTAACCTTGATGTACATTTGGGTGTCCCCCCTCCCCCGTCCATCTCTTTCTGTTAAATCAACTTTGTTTATCGAGGATCTCTCCTTTTCATCTGAAGACCCTCTTATGCCCCATCTTCTCCCTAACATCTGCATATTAGGGAGAACATATGCTTCCTTACTCTTTGTGACTGACTAATCTCACTTAACATAATGTTTTCCAGTTGCATCCATTTCCCTGCAAATAACATGATTTTGTTCTTCTATATGTCTGAGTAAAATTCCATTGTGTACATATCCCATAGTTTTGTAATCCATTCATCTGTCGATGGACATCTTGGCTGCTTCCATAGTTTGGCTATTGTGAATTGTGCGGCTATAAACATAGATACACATGCGTTGGTCTGATAGTTTGGTTTCCGTTTTTTTGGGTAGATACCCAGAAGTGGTATTGCTGGATCAAATGGTAGGTTCATTCCCATTTGTCTGAGAATCCTCCATACTGTTTTCCAAAGTGGTTGCACAAGTTTGCAGTACCACCAACAATGTATTAGAGTTCCCACTTCTTCACATCCTCGCCAGCAGGTGTTGTTGTTCATGTTTTTTATGATTGCCATTCTGATTGGGGTTAGGTGAAATCTCAAGGTGGTTTTGATTTGCATCTCTCTGATTACTAATGATGTGGAACATTTCCTCATACATTTATTGGCCATTTTATTTCTTCTTTTGTGAAGTGTCTATTTAGATACTTTGCCCATTTTTTGATTGGGTTATTTGCTTTCTTAGCTGCGATTTTCTTGAGTTCTTTGTATATCCTAGATATTATACCTCTATCTGTAGAGTAACTGGCAAAAATCTTCTCCCACTCTGTAGGCTCTCTGTTGAGATTCTTGATAGTTTCCTTTGCTGCACAGAAGCTCCTCAGTTTAATGCAATCCCATGTATTGATCTTCCTTTGAGTTGCTTGTGCTTTGGAGGTCTTGTTGAGAAAGTTTTTACCTGTGCCTATGTGTTCAAGTGTTGGTCCTATGCCCTCTTCAAGTAGCTGGAAGGTCTCCCACCTAACTTCCAGGTCTTTGATCCACCTTGAGTTGACTCTTGTGCAGGGTGAGAAAGTTCTATTTTCCTGCATATGGTTAACCAGTTTTGCCACCACCATTTGTTAAAGAGGCTATCTTTTTTCCAGTGTATGTTTTTGGTTCCTTTGTCAAAAATCAGTTGACTGTAAACCTGTGGGTTTGTTTCTGAGTCTTCTATTCTGCTCCATTGGTCTATGTGCCTGTTTTTGTGCCAATACCATGCTGTTTTTATTACTGTGGCTTTGTAGTTTTTACTCTTTTCTCTTTTTGTTTAAATTTAGATTACTTTCTATCAATCTGTCTTCACATCTCACTGATCTTTCCTCCTCAGTGTCCAGTCTATCTACTAACTAGCCAATCTGATTAATTTCTCTACTCTGATATTATATTCTTCACTTCCAGCAATACTATTCTTATAGCTTCTCTGCTGAAATTCCCCATATTTTTCATACACCTTGTCCTTCTTTGCACTAGTTCCCTCAGCATTTCTGTGATAGCTAAAACAGAGGAGGATAAACTCAATAATATATTTACTTTAAGAAATAAGCACATCCTACCCTATCAAGCTGCTGAAGTTAGAGAAATAGTTAATAAAATAGGGATGAGGGTGTAGCTCAGAGGTAAAAAGACCCTGAGTTCAATTCCCAGTACCCTCCCAAAAAAAGTTAATAAATTGGGTGTGTCCTTTGTTGTGGTTTTAATTTGAACCAATCATTAACCCCTAATTCATGTACCTAAGAAGACATCTTTCAGTCCTAATACACAATCCCTAGCCTTTGCAGGACTGCCTCATGCTCTATGAACAACCATAGTCCCCTGAAAAGGAGGCTTGAGAAGACTTAGTTCTTCTACTTTTTGTAGGTAAAAGGCCAGAGTGCTCAGTTCTTCCACTAAAAACCACTCCTCTCCCAAGGGAAAAAATTCACTGACACCTGTGCACCCCACTTTACCTTTTCAGTGTGTTTCATTTGGAATCTCTCTCGTGTCCTTCTCTGATTTCCTGTTTCTCTCAGTAAAAACACATGAGTCAGAGACAGTAGGTGGATGGTGCCTTGCTCTGGGACTGGGTTCCTCTGGACTCTCACCCGTCATACCAGCCTATATATACTGTCATTACAAGTTTGCCAAGAACTTGTTGGAAAAGCTGAGGGGATAGCTCAGTAGTAGCATGCTTGCCTCCATGCACAAGGCCCTGGGTTCCATTTCCAGAACCACAAACACAAGAAAAAGAAAAAAACTTTGGGGATTCATCTCATACCATGGAAGGAGGTAGTCAGAAGTCTATTTTTTCACTTTCTGAACTTAGGTTCTTGCAAGTTTTTATTTTTTTCTTGCCTTGGTTCTCTGATGAGCTTATTAAAAACTATTATTTTGTTTATCTGCTTTATTTTGGAAGAAATGGTAGTCTCTTGCATTTTATTAAGAAAAGTAATCTACCAGTCATCATTTTATTTCCCTTTATTTATAAACCAAGAAAACGCAAAGAAACATTTAACAAAGACAAAGGCCATTAATTTATCAAGTTATAAACTTGATTTGGGGTATCATTTTCTCTGGCACCCAATTACCACACAACTAAAGGCTTAAGATGGTAATTTAAAATATTAAAGGCCAGATGTCTCAAAAACTTGATTTCTGTGATTTTTTTTTTCTTCCTCTGTTGATTGTTTTGGGGAGTAGACAGGATTAATTTTATTGTTTTTGTATTTTTTGCAGAGAACTTCACAAAGACACTATAGAGACTACTAAGAACATGTTTCATTTGTGTAAATGCTTTAAAGTTTCTAACTTTATCTAAAAAGTTTCCTGGATGATTTGCTATTTATTATTCTGGTACAGCATACGCACTAATCATCCTCTTATCTGTTCCCAGCTCCTTTTGTTACTGGAACTAATAACTGGGAACATTTGAAGTTTCAAGGCCTCAGTCAAGATTTTATTCATTAGAATGAAATCAGAAATTGTAGAGCCCCCCCCCTCAAAAATCTCAATACTTAATAAAAGAATAGAAAACAATAAATTTTAAACAAAGGACTATAGTAGTCATAAAACTGAACTTCCCTTAACAGCAAATAAAATCCAGCCAGGAGTTGTATTTTATGAAGAAATCAGCTTTGAAGTGCTTGCTTTAGCTTTCTCTCAGCTATTCTGAGAGAAACTGCCATACTGTGGGACAGTGTCACCTCCTGAAAAGGAAGTTAATACAATAGCAGAGCACAGAAATGAAAACAGACCAAGTGGGGATGGTGTGGTTTGAATATTTGGGTGTATCCAGTTTTAAGAGTGGATATACTCTTTTCTGCTTTAACTAATCTGACTTGGTAACTGTTACATAGAACTATACAACGTTTCCCATAATGTCCATTAGTAATTGAAGATTTTCAATAAATCATTTCAAATGTGCATTCTCATTTTCACTGCAGAACTATTTGCAGTAGCCAAGTTATGGAACCAATCTAAGTACTCATCAAGGGATCAATGGACAAACAAAATGTGGCATATATACACGATGAATTACTATCTGGCCTATTAAAAAAGAAGAAATTCTGTTATTTGCAACAATCTGGATGGAATTGGAAAACATACTAAATGGAATAAGTCAAACAAAACAAAAAATACCACATACTCTCATTTACATGTACAATCTAAAACAATTGAACTCATAAAAGCAAAGTAAAATAGTGTTTCCAAGAGTCTGGAGAGGGATAATGGAGAAATGATAGTGAAAAGGCACAAAGCCTCAGGGGAGATAAGCTGGATAAATTGCACAATATACTTGATTAATATACTTGATTAATATACTTGATTAATATACTTGATTAATATACATTTAAATATTGTGAAGAAAGTAATTTTTTTGTGTGTGTGTGGTACTGGGGATTGAACTCAGGGGCATTCTACCTCCGAGCTATACCCCTAGTCCTATTTTTTTATTCTTTATTTTGAAACAGGGTCTCACTGAGTTGTGGAATGTCTCACTAGGTAGCTGAGGCTGGCTGTGAACCCGGATCCTCCGGTCTCAGCCTCCTAAATGCTGGGATTACAAGCGTGTGCCACCACGCCCAGTTAAGAAAGTAAATTTCTAATGGTCTCATCACAAAGAATGTCAAATATTTGAAGTGGTGGATATGTTAATTTTAGCTTAATTTAATCATTCCATATTGTATTTAGAAATCATGACACCACTTTGTACCCCTAGAAATAAAAACGACAATTTATCAATATATAATATATAAGTAAAACACTGTATCTCAAACTGATATAACACTTAGAAAAGATGGGTAGAGTATTACTTTTTAAAAAATTATTGCAAAGATTTAGGAACTAAACTTATAATATGATAAATAGGATATTAAATTGTATTTATGATTTAATGTCAATTATATAAATATATTTGTACCTAAAAACAAATGCATACTTATACAGAAACCATGGGAAGAACTTGGTTACATTTTTTAATCTTTAAGAAAAACATCTCAATGATTTCCTGGCCATAGTATAAAGCATTGAAATTATACAATTTGTTCACATTATTTTGTATTATTTCTAACCAGAATATCTTTGCATGCCTATACTTTTTTTCAAGGAAAATCCTGATCTCTTATCAGTGTTACTGAAATTGAAGTATATCAATGTAACTGTATAACTGTCTTAATTAAACAATAACCCTGAACAAAGGATAAAAAAGGTTACCTTCTCAAAACTTTTAATTTCTATAAAAGATAACATGAGAAATTGTCTCTAAAAATTTATTGAAATTACATTTTATAAATATATGCTGAAACAGAAGTTTCCAGAGCTATTACATAAATTAAATCTATATCAACACAAAATAGTTTAATTGGGTCTTTGCAATTTAATTTATATACATATATATACACATATACATATTTGTGCCACTATTTATGTTTACTTGTAAAACTTATTCTTTAGAAGTCCTTTTATTTGAATTTTAAAAGTGCTGAAAAATACTTTAAAGAACGATCAAGTTATATACATTGGATTCTAACGAGCACATTGTACATACTTCTTACTATCTTACAATTCTTTCTTAAGAATGAGCAAGTTAAAAAATATAATTAAAAACTCTTTGATCCAATGAATTCTCAGCAAGGCAATTCACCCAGCAAAAGCACTCAAGCACACCGAATCATCTGACTGGTAAAAAATTAAGTTTAAATAAAATAGTATTTTAAGGAATCACATTCAAATCTGCTGGAAATAACTCAGATCCTAGGGCTTATTCAAAAATTCCTTTAACATTAACAAAAAGCAGTATTATGTAGATGGTATGAGATGTGAACAATTAGCAAAACCTTATTTTGAAATGCATGTTGAAGACCTATGAAGAAATAAAGCAAAATAGAGGTCATACTAATTTAATACTATAATTTGACCTCATTAGTAAAAACAGTGCCTTAGAGAGTGAAGAAAATGGTTTCTTAATCAGTTTTGTTTTACATAGACAATGAAATACATAAATCAGAACAAAAATATGAACAAATACACACATTAAAATTCATTTAGCTACTTGGCATGAGAACTATTACAATTTCACATGTATGTCTACCTTTGATAAGCATGTCCTAGGCTCATTAAAATCAACTGGCAGTTTAAGGTGAAAATATAATTTCTCTAGAAATACAACATATATCTTACTTCTCTTGAAGCTGACTTAAATGAAAAATCTGTACGGGATGGCTGTTTATGATTAGCCAATTAAAGCAAGTATGGTTATCACATTTGCCAAATAATTAAAATGCTTTACTTGAGGTTTAAACAATATTTTCACTTTTTTCATATTAAGGATAAATTAAACATACCAATCAAGTATGTGAATCAACTAAAGTATGAATAATTAAATATGATTCATCAAAAGAATATAAGAGATAGTCTATTTGAAGGAATTAGCTCAAACACAGAAAACATTTACAATACTTTTAGACACTGCATTATGAACTTGACATAGTATTCTCCAAAAATGTGCAAACTAATAAACTATGCAAATAAAAACAAATGTATTTTTCACATATAATTCTCAATAATATAATTTCCTATACATCGTTACTATTTCTTGAGTGATAATCAAAGACTCTTAAATAAAAAAAAGTTGCCTTTAATGTATTTGTTATAAAATGATACATAAATAAATTGCCAGCAATATTCCATTGGTCTTATTTTGTGTTATTGTTTGTTGGCAAACTTCTGCTAGACAGGAAATAGTTTAGGCTAATGAGCCATAGGATCTCTGTCACAACTACTCACCTTTGCAAATATAGCACTGTGACATAAAAGCAGCCATGGACAACATATAAACAAATATAGGCACGGCTGTGTTCCAATAAAAGTTTACTTAGAAACCCAAAACCTGAATTTTATATAATCTTTATATGTCACAATATATTATTCTTTCTTATAAGCATTTAAAATGTAAAAGCTTTAGGCCACACAAAAACAGGCAGCAGGCTAGATTTGGACATCGGGTCTTGGACCATGAATAATGGCTTTCCAATTCCTGTTATTTGTATCATTTAAATGATATAATCTACAGCACAGAGTCTATATAAGTAATGGTTAAGAGGACAGATTTAAGAGTTAAACTACAGAGTTCAACTTCTAGGTCTACCACCACTTCCAATCTATATGGTTCTGGACATAACCCCTTTGTGCAGCAATTTTCTTTTCTATAAATGATGAATAATAATATTATTATTATCAGGAATAGCACTTCCTAATAAGGATCAAATGTTGCACATACAAGATGTAGCAAAACTCCTGACATCCAATGACTAATAAATCTTCTTTAAGCCGCAGTAGTTACTGCTACTGCTGCTACTGACGCCTTAATCAAAATACAGGAAAAGTTCCAATGCATAAAAGTCTGCATTATATATGCCAAACCATTCTACTTCCAACTTTCTAAAGACAGAACTAGAAAAAAATGTATTTTTAAAAATCTGGTCTAAAAGTTATAACATTTCAGAGATAGAAAATATCATTAAAATAATTTTGTTTCAGCAGAAGTTCTGATATGTTCTACATAGTACAACTCGGAGTTACAGTCAAAGCCAGGACTAGAACCCTGGTTCAGAACAAGTACCTACATCTATCTATGTTATAAGCCCAGAAAGTGTTCTGTTCATGGTATCACTGGAGCAGTTGAATAGCATTTATTGACCAAACTTAAAAGAAAATTCTTCCTTGAGTGGTTTGGGAAAGAGACTGTGAGAAATAAAAAGTCAAGATCTGGCATAACTCTTTAAAGTAGACAATACAGCACAATGGTTAAGAGTAAAACTTTGGAATCAAACTGAATTTAAATTTAAGCTGTTTGAAGCCGGGCGTGGTGGCGCACGCTTGTAATCCCAGCATTCGGGAGGCTGAGACCAGAGGATCCGGGTTCGCGGCCAGCCTCAGCTACCTAGTGAGGCACTCTGCAACTTAGTGAGACTCGGTTTCAAAATAAAGAAT